>JAUMHM010000003.1:889482-910676 GCA_032362435.1 Melikaiella ostensackeni | reverse complement strand
CAATATCGATTATGATGAATAAACTTGTATTTTTTATTTTGAAAATAAAGTCCTAAAACTTTTTGATCAAGGTGGTAAATAAAATGTTCGACTTGCGGAAGACCACCGTAATTTGAAGAAACTAAACCTCTGTCTCTATTTTCGAACCTAGAAATTAAATTATAATTTTTATCTGACTCTTTGGGGTAACAATTTTTGATAGCCGAAGGCTAGAAATGTGAAACTTGTTTGGTTCTATTATAAACTTCAATTTTTAGATTCGAAAATATGGATAGAGGTTTAGTTTTCTCCCATGAAAGTTCCGCAACTTTAAAAATCGATTTCCATGTATTATCCGTTACTAAGTTTGAGAGATGCTGTGTGAAAAGTAATAACAAAATTTAAAAAGACTATGATTTATATTTTCAGCATATTATATTATCGTACTTAATATGACATTTAACAAAAGATTTTTATGAACATTCTTAACTTTATTTAATTATGCCTTATGGCTGAAAATAAATATAAAATTGAAAATGTTATAACAAATAAGTAATTTTGTCGCACACTGTCGATAAAAGTAAGGGCGCCAACGCATTCTGAAGATATATAAGTAATGTTTTGAAAAAAAAATTAGATCCGGATACTGCCGGGAAATAGTATTTAACGATAATTTAGAAAAAATTGTAATGCACGGTCGGACAGAGCCGCAAAGCTACATGCAGCAGGTAGGTAACAGCTTCAGAGTTATTATGATTTTTAAAGTACACTGCTCTTTTTTTTATGTTTAGGACAGTTTATTTTATGTTTACTACTTTGGTTTGAACAAGCTATATCGTAAATAGAAATATGAATATGAAGAAGCAAATGGGTGTTCTTCTTGACTACCTTTTCCAAAACTCTTTCCCGTTGAAATTAAAAAGAAAAAAATTATTTTCGACACCATATTTTATCCGAAATTTTGCATTTTCAATTTTGCTATCAAATTTATTATCACTGACCTCGATAACACCTAAATACCAATTTTGGTACAAATGTAATTAAATTTAAGACTTTTGACCAGCTTTTTGGGCTTCGTGGACCACTGTGGATCGGCGCCACAGCTACTTATTTTTAGATTAAATTAATTACTATCGAGTAGAATGAGATATTGAAATATGCAGCGAAAATAATTAAGAGGAATGATTAATAATTTCAGAACAGCGAGCTCTCATAACTTCAAGTTCGCTTTCACCTAGATAGCTGCTGTCAGTTCGATTTTCCAAAGAAGCTCCACCTGCAGATAGGAGGGATCTATCAATAGATCTGTAGTGGGGACGATATATATATATATATATATATATATATATATATATATATATACATAGTAATCAGCAAAAGCTCAAGCTTGACATGACTGTAGACAGTACTGACTATAGAGAGTGAAGGCGGTCAGAAATTGGTTATAAAAAATTGTGAATTATCTTTCCTATCACAAAGAAAATCCCGGAATAGTTGTTACATTTAAGTAACATAACTGTTCCATAACACGACGGCAACAGTGTTAAGTTTGATGACTGGTGCAGACTATACAGAGTAATTCAAGTCAGAGATTAATTATAAAAAATTGTAAATGATCTTTCCTATCACGAATAATATCCCAGAATAATTGTTACATTTACGTAACATAACTGTTCCATAACACGACGGCAACAGTGTTACGTTTGATGACTGGTGCAGACACTACAGAGTAATTGTGGTCAGAGATTAATTATAAAAAATTGTAAATGATCTTTCCTATCAGCAAGAAAATCCCAGAACAGTTGTAACATTTAAGTAACATAACTTCCATAACAAGATGGCAACAGTGTTACGTTTGATGACTGGTGCAGACTACAGAGAGTAGAAGCGGTCAGAGATTAATTATAAAAAATTTTGAATGAACTTTCCCATCACAAAGAAAGTTCCAGAATAGTAGTTACATTCAAGTAACATGACTGTTCCATAACACGACGACAATAGTGTTACGTCTGATGACTTGTACAAACTATACAGAGTAATTGCGGTCAGAAATTAATTATAAAAAATTGTGAACGATTTTTCCTATCAATAAGAAAATCCCAGAATTGTTGTAACATTTAAGTAAGATAACTGTTCCATAACACGATGGCAACAGTGTTACGTCTGATGACTGGTACGTACTATAGAGAGTAAATGCGGTCAGAAATTGGTTACAAAAAATTGTGAATGATCTTTCCTGTCACAAAGAAAGTTCCAGAATAGTAGTTACATTTAAGTAACATGACTGTCCCATAACACGACGGCAACAGTGTTACGTCTGATGACTGGTAAAGATTATAGAGAGTATAGGCGATCAGAGATTGTTTATAAAAAATTGTAAATGATCTTTCTTATCACAAAGAAAGTCCCAGAATAGTTGTTACATTCAAGTAACATGACTGTTCCATAACACAACGGCAATAGTGTTACGTCTGATGACTGGTACATACTATAGAGAATAAATGCGGTCAGAGATTGGTTATAAGAAATTGTAAATAATCCTTGCTATCACAAAGAAAATCCCAGATTAGTTGTTAGATTTAAGTAACATGGCTGTTCCATAACACGACGGCAACAGTGTTACGTCTGATGACTGGTAAAGATTATAGAGAGTATAGGCGATCAGAGATTAATTATAAAAAATTGTAAATGATCTTTCCTATCACAAATAATATCCCAGAATAGTTGTTACATTTACGTAACATAACTGTTCCATAACACGACGGCAACAGTGTTACGTTTGATGACTGGTTGAAAAAAAACTGCATAGTAATGTAACCGCAATGAAAATTTCATAAGAAGTTAAGGACTGAATTTTTCTAAAATATTATAAAAGAATTCATCATGCACAGCGCACAATAATACTGTCTCATATCTACTGTTTCATATCTTCGTATGAAGTAAGCTTGGAAACTTGAATAATTGCAAATTTGATTACTCCCAAAGTCAAAAATAAATTGTGATTTTCAAATCAGTATTTATAATTCAGACTTCCAACCCTAATTTTTTAAATTAACAGTGAATAAAAACATAAATGAGTAAAAATTAAAGCTTCTTAAATTTAATGGTTTCAAATTTCATTTTTCCAAGCTTGAATTTTTCAAATTTCATACTATGTATCAATAGTGGATTTTTCTAAATGGAAAACTTAACAATTTTAAATTCGGATTGCCTAAAGTTACGCGAGAATAAAGATGACGTAAAACTGCTGACGGTCTGAGATTGGTGGAAAACGAAACACCTTTCCTGCTCGTCCAATGAAACTTGAAAAATTATCAAGGTTCGCGTAGATATAGACGCAGCCTTTTAAATTTAGAAATTTTCAAATTCAGGTAACGGACCATATTAAGGGCAATCTAAGATTTCCACCATAAACTAAACGAGATTAGAAAGATTTAAGGAATTATATAATATTAAATATCTTTATATAAGTAAAGTTTGATCATTTTTCTACCAAATCACAGTACGTTTGAAATTTTAGTCGCCTATTTATCGAAAATATGCTGCTTTTTTTGAACCTCTGCAGGGGGCTCAGTTAAGGGCAAGTCAAATTTTATGTGGCCCAATTAAGGGCAACCCTTGGAGGTGCAATTAAGGGCAACTGAAAGGAAGTTTTCCCAGCGATTCTTCAAGAAGGAAAAAATTTTGTTACGAGAGTTTTTATATCAAAATTGTATTGAAATTAAGATATGTCTTATGATACTCAAATTTTGGGTAATTCTGTACAACATATTCCTGCAAAAACCGTATTTTTCATTTATCTACTTCTTCTTTTTGATTTCAAGAACCGCTTTAAATTTAATAACTATCGAGGATGAAAAAATAGACATGTACTATGTAAAAACATTTATCAGCAAGCTGTAAAATATGTAAAACGCAAATGCGAAAAAAATTGTAATATATATTTTACATCAAATATATAAGAATTCAATTACTTAATGACGCATACACCAATTCTTTTTTAAAAAACGATCAATAGCACAACATAATAAATACATGAATATTGAAGAATATGACAACTTATTGCAAGGAATCAGAAAATATCAATAAAATATAATAATTTTGTGTTTATAACACTTTTTAATGACGAAATCCACATCGGCATGAAAAAGGCTTTATGTCTAAAAATGTGAAACTTTTCGTCATCGATAATGTAAAATTATGTTTTAAAAAAAATTTATTATACAGCATTTTCCATAATAGGGCCACCTTCAAATTCCGGAAAAATTAAACGCGCTCTAACCTTTTACGTATTTTTCACAACTTATCGAAGTTTTTATGTATTTTACGATATTCGCCAATATTTTTAATATAAATTTATCAACTTACCTTTCATTCAACTGATTTGTACATCACAGAATGTTCTTTCTTGAGTGACAGAACAACTACGAAAATGTACTAACAGAAAGCAACCTGACGCTTTTTTGCCATCTAGAGCGTGGCGCGTGAATTTAAATATTTTCTAATACTCATATACAATAAAAATAGCAGAAAAATTGCATATCTTTAGAAACTGTATTCATTGCATGATCTTATAGAGTAAAATGTTGCGATTTCTTTGAGGAAATTTTATGTTTTTTTCGATGAAAAAAAAAATTTTAATTGCCCTTAATTAAGCCCCTGCCCTTAATAGGGCCCTTTACCTTAGTAGCTTTAGAGTTGTACGATGCTAATTTCAAAAATTCTAAATTTATGAAGACCTTCCATATTATTGAAGAGAGCTTCAAATTTGAATTTAAAAAAAAAAGAAATTAAGTAAGAAATAACGTGGTTATAGTTATGGCTTTTATTCATTTTATAAAATATACATACTTGAAACCAATTATTTTCAATGGTTCGAGGTAAAAATATCTTATTTGTGTAAAAGAATACTAATTTCATAAAAATCGATTCTCTATCATTATTAGCCGTGAAATTGCTATTATATTAATTAATTTATATGACAAATAATTTGTTATCAATTCGGGCAATTTTTGATTGTAAATTCTCCAATTCACATAATTAGAACTTATTGTGCATGTTGTACCTAACAGCTCAGGTATTCTTTAAAATTTATTATTATGTAAAAACGAATAGTAATTCTGAACTTTGCCGAAATGTCGTTGTGTCTCCGTTTTACTCAATTTATGGACCGTAAATTTAGTTTTAACTGTCAGCGTAGTAGTCAATTCTGTTTATTAACTGTTTGCAGCGTTTCAATCCACTTGTGGATGAAAATTAACATTGGGGTTTTCTCCCTTCCCAAAAAAATTTTTCACGTATTTAATATCCCAATTATGCTTAAACAATGTTTTTGATATTTTATTTGTAAGAAAACAGTTATATAATATAAATAATATTACACTAGTCGTAAAGTTTGAAATGCAACATGGTGAAAATCAATGTAGGTTGAAAATTATTGGAAAAATCCATCGAACCCTGTTTAATTTCGTTTTAATATTGTTATTAATTTCAATTTTCCATTCAAATTTTACATTTTCATTTTGTTTTACAATGGTCGTATTTACCTTAGACTGCCACGAGGATTGCCATTTGCTTTTTAAATTTTAAATGAATGTTCCTTTTTCATTTTCGTTTGCATTTTCTTCCATTATCAATTAATTTTCATAGTCGAGAAACTTTTTTAATTTTCGTAACTAGTAAAATTATTACAAACATATACCTTCTGAAGAAACTCACCCGCCAAATATTTCGTTTACGTTTAGAGTGGTTCTCCAAATAAAGAATGTCAAAAGTTCTTAAATAAGCTTCGACGTGTTTTAAAAGCGAGGGAGTAGGAGGCTCTGGAATCTTGGGAGTAAATAAAAGTTTTACTGCGTTAAACGAAAAAAAAACTCTTCATGAGAGCTTCTGACGTGTAAGTCAAAACCGTCGTCGTAAATTATATTTCTGGGCTTTACCACGATTTGTAAAGGCAAACTGGGTTTTTTGGACAAAAAGAATTTTTTTGAAAATATTTTTGGCCCACTAAAACATATCAGATCTTATTAAAATTAAAAGATCATTATTTCTGACCCATAAAGATCCTTAGGTAAGGTCCATTAATTACGTAAGGATGATTTTATAATTTTAGACTTCCTACCCCCTTATTTTAAGGACTCGTGAGATTTTTGTAACCCCCCCCCCCCCCCAGCCCTTCTTATGTAAGATTTTTTATTTTTACTCAATGTTTCATTCAACTTCACTGTAAACGAGATTTCAAAAGGAAAAAGGGATCTCAGAAAATTTGAAATATTTACAGTGATCTGAAAAGATTTAAACAGATTTCAAGGGACCTTAAGGTATTTCAGAGGATTACACAGCATTTCAAAGAATTAAAAAAATTTTACAGGATTTAACGAGATTTCCAAAGCTTTTTAGGGATTTTATGATATTTCAAGATATATCAAAAGATTTCACGGAATTAAAAAAGTTGTAGGGTGTTTCAAGGAATTCCAAAGGATTGAAAGAAGTTTCACAGATTTTAAGTCATTTTAAAAGATTTCAAGAATTTAAAGAAATTATCTAGCACAATTTCAAAGAAAATCTCAATTTTTCTAGGGATTTTACAATACTTTAAGGGTTTTCAAGAAGTTTTCTCAGATTTCAAGAGATTTTACGGGATTATTGGAATTCGAAATTTTGAAAGGATTTGAATAAATTTCATTAGATTTCAAGAGATTTCACGAGATTTCAAAATATTTGCAAATATTTCAAAGGGATTTCAACGGACTTTATAGTAGAAGATTCGAAGCGGTTCTGATGATTTCACGGGATTTCCAAGGATTTTGACAGATTTCAAAAGATTTCCTAAGATTTCAAGAGATTTAAAAGTTTTCGAAGAATTTCTGAATATTATAAAGAATTTTGAGGGATTTTGAGGAACTTTAATGACCATCAAAAAGATTTTAATGAATTTTAAAGGGATATTAAAAATTTTAACGTATCTCGTAATATTTCGAAATATTTCAGGGAGCTTTAAGGATTTTTACCGTTTTTAGAGATTTTGAGGGGATTTCCAAATATTTTGAAGGATTTTAAGAGACTTCCAGGGAGCTCAATCGTCTTAAATAAATTTTAAGAGTTTATGTACGAGATCCTTGGATTCAAAGGATTTCAAGGAATTTTCACATTATTTAAAAAATGTTAGTTGATTTACAAAATTTTTAAAAGAATTTACGCTATATTTTAAGAGATGCCAAAGGAATTTGACAGGCTTTTAGGAATTTTGAGGGATTTCAAAAAAATAAGAACGATTGACGCGGATTAAAAAGGATTTTGAGGAATTTCAAGCTATTTCAAGATATTTCGAAATACTTTTAAAAATGTCACGAGATTTCAAAGGATTTCAAGAGATACCGAAGTATTTTCACGAATTTTTAAAAACGTCAGGGAATTTCAATTAGATTTTGGAGATTTGAAGGGATTTGAAGAAATTTCATAAGATTTAAAAAGATTTCATGGGATTTCAAAATATTTGCAAATATTTTAAAGGATTTTAAGGGCTTTAAACATATTTGCAAATATTTTAAAGGATTTTAAGGGATTTAAACGGATATTAGAAGATTTGAAGCGGTTTTGATGATTTCACGGGATTTCAAAGGATTTTAAGAGATTTCAAAAGATTCCAAAGTAAATCCACGGATTTAAACAGATTTTCTAAGATTTCAAAGAAGACTTAACGGTTTTTGAAAGAATTTCAGAATTTTATAAATAATGTTAAGGAATTCCGAAGAATTTTAATGACCTTTAAAAATATTTTAATGAATTTTAAAGGGATTATAATGATTTTAGGGTATCTCGTAATATTTCGAAATATTTCACGGAATTTCAAGGATTTTAACCGCTTTTAGAGATTTTGAGGTATTTCCAAGTACTTTGAAGGATTTCAAGGGGTTTCCAGGAAGCTCAATCGTTTTACAATCATTTCAAGAGATTATGTACAAGATCCATGGGATTCGAAGGATTTCAAGGAATTTTCACATGATTTAAAAAATGTTAGTTGATTTACACAATTTCCAAAAGAATTTTCGCAATATCTTCAGAGATACCAAAGGATTTCGACGGGCTTTCAGGAATTTTGAGGGATTTTAAGGAAATAAGAACGATTTTCGCGGATTAAAAAGGATTTTGAGGGACTTCAAGCTGTTTTAAGATATTTCGAAATACTTCGAAAAAAGTCACGAGATTTCAAAGGATTTCAAGAGATACTGGAGTATTTTCACGAAATCTGAAGGGTTTCAGAGGATTTCAATTGGATTTAAAAGTTTTGAAGGGATTCGAAGGAATTTTATAAGATTTCAAAATATTTCATGGGATTTCAAAATATTTGCAAATATTTCAAAGGGTTTTGAGAGACTTCAAGGGATTATGAAAGATTTAAAGTGGTTTTGATGATTTCATAGGATTGCAAAGGATTTTAAGAAATTTCAAAAGATTCCAAAGTAAATCCACGGATTTAAATCCCAAAGGTTTGAGAAGATTTAACGGTTATCTAAAGAATTTCCGAATACTGTAAAGAATTTTAAGGGATTCCGAAGAAATTTAATAACCTTCAAGAAGATTGTTGTGAATTTTAAAGGGATTCTAAAAATTTTAAGGTATCTCGTAATATTTCGAAATATTTCACGGAATTTCAAGGATTTTAACCGTTTTTGGAGATCTTGAGGAATTTCTATATACTTTAGAGGATTTCAAGGGATTTGCAGGGAGCTCAATCGTTTTGAAGTAATTTCAAGAGATTATGTACGACATCCATAGGATTCAAAAGGTTTCAAGGAATTTTCACATGATTTGAAAAATGTTAGTTGATTCACAAAATTTTCAAAAGAATTTACGCAATATTTCAAGAAATACCACAGGATTTTGACGGTCTTTTAGGAATTTTGAGGGATTTTGAGGAATTAAGAACGATTTTTGCAGATTAAAAAGGATTTTGTGGGATTTCAAGCTAATTCAAGATATTTCGAATTACTTCAAAAAAAGTCACGAGATTTCAAAGGATTTCCAGAGATAACGAAGTATTTTTACGAATTTTGAAGAACGTCAGGGAATTTCAGTTGGATTTCGGAGATTTGAAGGGATTTGAAGGAATTTCATAAGATTTCAAAAGATTTCACGGGATATTAAAAGATTTACGAAGATATCAAAGGATTTTAAAAGACTTTAACGGATTTTAAGAGCCTTAAAGCGCTTTCGATGATTTTACGACATTCTGAAGGGTTTTAAGAAATTTCAAAATTCCAAAGTTTATTCACGTATTTTGAAGAGATTTCAAAGATTTAAGGGATCTCGTAATATTTTGAAATATTTGACGGAATTTCAAAGATTTGAAGCTATTTTTAGAGGTTTCAAAGGATTTCAAGGGATTTCCAGGGAGCTCAATCGTTTTAAAGGGATTTCAAGAGATTATATACTTATTTATATAGGTTGAAACCGCGCTTCTATATTTATTGGACGTATGTTATATGAAATATTACATTATGAAAAAGAAATAAAACAAATAATGATATAATGTGTATAATAGTATAAAAAGAAAATTTAATAGCCAAAACTAATTTCAATTAGTATGTTTCAAAAAATTAATTAAAAAGAGGAAACTTACGTAAGAAATGCTTTGTAACACCCCCCCCTCCCCCCAAGTAAGGATTCGTAAGATTTTTCAAACCCCCTCCACCTCCAGAAAGCTTCACGTAATTAATGGACGCTCCCTTGCGAGATAGAAAGAAATTAAATAAGAGCCATACTCCACACCCCTTCACTTCATATTCAGCTGCTTTCTCCATTCCCATCCTTCCCCACCCCTCCTGTTCCCTAACACTCAAGATAAACTTTCCTTCCCCTCCTCTGCTCCCCCTCCCATACCATCACTCGTTCCTATTTTCCTCACACCCTTCTCCCTTCACATCTCCTCTCATATCACCCCGTCCCTTATACCCCCTCTCCAGCCCCACGATCTGTTACCACCCCCTACCCCTCTTACCCACACCCCTGCCATCCCTTTTAGGTGTCACTCTATCCCATTTTGTAACATGTCATTAGAACGGTTGCTAGGTGGTTGTTATTTTAAGTACGTTCAAGTTTTTTCGAGTTCTAAATATTTTCAATCGAATGCTGCGAAACTTATAAATATTCATATTGGATTTGAGCCCAATACCTCAAATACTTGAAATATTATGAGCGGTAAACGATGGACAGACAGACGGACTACAGAATCCTAAAATTAGGTGGAAAATGAAAGTGAAAAGAGAAATGAGAATTTTCTGATAAATGAATTCGATAAATCAAAATATAAATGACAAGTGGAAAACGGAAATTCAGAATTGAAAATATAACCTGCAAATTAAGAATTTGAAGAATAAAATTCAAAGTTTGAAAATGGATGGAGATTATTGAAGAAATAAAATATAAATGTGAAGTCGAGAATGGAAAGATTGGAAACTGAAAATGAAAACGAAATTACAAGAAAAAATTAGTGAAAATAGGCGACACAAATGATTAACTTCTCCCCTCCCCTTCACCTTCAAGTACTTCCCCCACTTCCACTCACCCTTACTCTTATTTCTCCTCCCCTCACCTCCCTCATTGCCCATCAGTTCCCCTCAGTTCCACTCACTCCCCCTCACTCTTATTTTTTCCCCTCCCCATACTCTCATTTCCCCTTTCCAATCCACCTCTTTCCAATCCTCCTTTTTCCTTCACTTTTTCTCGCTTCTCCTCATTTTCCCTCAGTTCCCCTTCCGGGAAAGAAGTACGACGGGCGGACAATCAATCGAAAATATAAGGGTTTTTGCCCGGGGCTACGAAACCCTAAAAAGGAATGATTACAATAAAATAAAAACTTTTAAACAATGAAAGTGACAATAATACTGGCGTAAAAAGTAAAAAGCAAGATAAAACTAGAAAAAAGGCCGACCAAAAGAAAATCAGTAATAAAGGAACAAAAATATGAATTGTTAAAGAAAGGAAAATTAAAAATGGTATATATTATCAAGAGAATTGAAAATCAAAGTTTTAAAGCAAAAATGATTATAGAGAGGCAGGAATAAAAATGTGAAATCGAAATTGGAATTTCGACAAGAAAATTAACAGGAAAAACTTAAAACAGAAAGGAAGTTGTACAAATAAAAATGCAGAATTTGAAGTATGAAGTAAAGAATAAAAAATATAAAGAACTGTAGAAAATGGGAATGGAAATGTAAATTTAAAGATATGAAAAAGGCTTTTTTGGCAATCTGGCAGTGTGACCAGATTTCTAATCGACAGAATGCAACAGACAAGTTGGTGCAACGTCTCAAGGTCGAGAGGAAGTAGTTCTCCGGTGATCTCATGTCAAATTGGAAGTTTTCCAGTTCGCCTCGAATCTTATGCATAACGATTCACTGTTGCCATGAGGGTGGTCCAAAGTCATTAAAAAAGACTGGATTCGTGTAAAAAACGTTTCCATTGAAATCGACTGAATGCAATCCGAATTGTAAGCATTGAATGCGACATCTTAGTAAATGCAATTCGTTACCTTTGTATTGCATTCAATTGTTATGTTTTAACGGTAACTTTGAATTGTCAGTCAATCGTAGTTTAATAAAAATTTTCGATTGCCACACTATTCACATTTAATTTTTCTAAACTGACATAGTTATTCTACGTTCTAGATAACGCCACTTTCGCAAAAAAATTTCAAAATTATCAAGTCTTCTGAATAAAATGCCAAAAATTTACTGCAAATGAACTAACAAATTCGTTCGAATAGCTGCAGTATCTTACAAACATCTAAAGTTGTGTATTTTATGAAATATTTTAGAGATAAAATTCCAAAATGGCTACTTGCAATTTTATATTTCAAAATGTCCGATGAAAATAAATTGAATCTCATTGCTGAAATTTTGTTACAGGGAAGATTCGAGAGAGAAAGAGGTCAGAATTATACTGTAAAAACTATAGAAATCTTTTTTTACGGTATCATTTTTGCATGTATTATTTTAGACCCGATATGTCCCGTTTTTAAATAGGATATCTTCATGCTGTTAGATTAGATTAGATAAGATTTTTTACTCCATGTATACCCTTTTCGGGTTTTGACACATCTATAATCCAACTCTCATCATATGCCTTCAAGCAATGACTGACCTTACTCAATCCTGTGGATTTTTTCAATCTCTAAAATGCCCTACTGCCTGCAGTCAAATTTTTATTAGAATCACTCACATTCACCTAAACATTAGTTCAGGAGAGTGGAAAACTGCGGAAAATCAAAAATTCCGAGCGCAGCCGATTACCCACAGACGAGTTTGGATGTTTGTGTTCAGCATTCGAGATCACGATGAGTCGAGAATCAACACCCAGCTACCGCCGTAGGTCTAACTTCATGCTGTTATTTTCAGCGTAAAACAAATAACTCCGGGACCCCACCAGTGCAGTGGTCTCATTTTGAGACTGAAGTAAATCAATTTAGTACCAATCGAGACTGTTTTTTTGGTCTTATTTTAATATCCAAAATGAGCCCTGAAATAATACTTTTTTTTACAATGCATGTTCAACCAGAAATCCAGCTCACAAATATAGATTTCACCACCTGAGTCACTCGGCCCTGAGATCGAGTGTAGCCGGTCTGAATTTTTCCTCGAGAACCTTGTCGTGCCTTCGAATCAAATCGAAATCATTTCCACCAATGCAACTTCTACCTTCGAGAACCTCCTCTTGACGGCTTTCAATGCCAGGAAGCTCCTGGGTGTTGCGAAACAAAATTCTATTCTGTGATTACAAAGATACACTTTTCGATTACGAAACCTGAAATTGTGCCTCAAAGCCGACTGCGTGGAATAAATATCTGAGCGCGGAGCCCGAGGCAGAAAAACGTCTGTTGCATTGTGCGACCCTCTCCCCCCTTTCCAAATTAAAAAACTCGCCCTAATCACATTGTGCGTCCTCCTCCCCCACTTCAAACCCAAAAAACCGACCCCAATTACATTTTGCGACCCATTTACCCCTTTCCAAATCGATAAACTGGTCCCAATTGCAATTTACGACCCCCTCTTCCCTTTCCATCTTAAAAAACTCGCCCCAATTGCATTGTGCGTCCTCCTCCCCCACTTTAAACCCAAAAAAACCGACCCCAATTACATTTTGCAACGCCTCTCCTTCTTCCCAAATCGATAAACTGGCCCCAATTGCAATTTGCGATCCCCCCCCCTTTTTAGCTAAAGAAACTCGGCCTAGTTGCGTGAAGTGACCTTTTCCCCCCTTCCCAACTCAAAAAAAACTCGCCCCAATTGCATTGTGCGACATCCTCCCCCACTTGCAACTTCAAAAAGCGACCCCAACTGCATTGTGCGACCCCCTCCTTCCTTTAAAAATCGATAACTTGGCCCAAATTTCAATGTGCGATCCCATCCTCCCTTTCCAGTTCAAGAAACTCGCCTCAATTCCATTGTGCGGCCTCCTCCCCTATTTCCAACTCAAAAAACTTCCCCCAGTTGCATTGTGCGACCTCCTTTCCCACTTGCAACTCGAAAAACAGACCCCAATTGCATTGTGCTGCCCCTTTCTCCTTTCCAAAGCTATAAACTGGACCTAATTGCAATGTGCAACCTCCTCCCCTATTTCCAGCTGAAAAACCGGCCCCAGTTGCATTCTGGGACACCCTCCCCCTTTCCAAATTGATAGACTGCCCTAATTGCAATGTGCGAGCCCATTCCTCCTTTCTAGTTCAAAAAACTCGCCCCAATTACATTGTGCGGCCTTCCCCCATTTCAAACTCGAAATACCGACCCCAATTGCATTGTGCGACACCTCCCCCTTTTCCATATCGATAAACTGGTCGAAATTGCAATGTGTGACCCCATCCCCCCTTTCCAGTTGAAAAAACTAGCCCCAATTGCATTGTGCGACCTCCACCCCTATTTTCAGCTTGAGAAACCGACCCCAATTGCATTGCGCAACCTTCTTCCGCCTTTTCAATTAAAAAAAGGGCCCCAATTGCATTGTGCGACCCCTCTCCCTTTTCCAAATGAATGAACTGGCCCGAATTGCAATTTGCGACCCCCTCCCCTTTTCCAGCTCAAAAAACTTGCTTCAATTTCATTGTGCAACCTTCTCCCCCATTTGTAACTCGAAAAACCAACCCGAATTCCATTGTCCGACCCCCTCCCCCCTTTCCAAATCGATAAAGTGGCCCCAGCTGCAATGTGCAACCCCCTGCCCCCTTCCAAATAATAAAAATTGAAATGAATGATGAGAATGTATACTGTAAAATGCCTATCCTTAAAAATACGCCGAATTCGGTGTAGTTTTCAGTAGCAACATTTTTGCAACACGAAGACAAATAAAGGCACAATGCAAATTTTTATGGTTCAAAATGAAATGCAACAAATTTCACATCAATTGTTTCATGTGTACCTGACGCATGTATAGAAAAGTAACTGAAAAATAACACTTCTCGTGTCCTTCTAAAGCAAAAAAATATGCAAAATGTTGTACAGGGTAATGTTTCGCTCGAAAGAATTCTCTATGATGGTGCCAATTAACTGATCAACAAAATGTGACCAATGTGTATTTAAAATAGATTTGCCGTTTCCGTAGTAGTATTTCGTGCTAAATTTGAATCCAGCTTCCATTTTTCCTACACGCCAGGTCTTTTGAATTTTTTTGCCAAAATATTTTTTTAAATCACAAAGCGCGCTGAGAGACCATTTAAAAAATACGTAACACTTTTTTCTGATATGTGATATATATGTTAAAAATTTTGTTGGCAACAATCGATACATGATATCAATAAAGTTTCATAGAAAACGTTATACTTGGTCAAATATTTATTCATTTTTCAAAATTGAAATACGGGCCATTTTGTCGTTTTTCAATACACAACATAATAAACAAAGTTTATAGTACATATTCAACACTGACCGTTCGCAAAATATATGTGAAGAAGATTCCATTGGTTTTTGTAAATTAGGGAGGACTCATGTGAATTTAAGAAAATTTGACAGAATTCAACTGAATTTAAGTGAATTCGAAGGCATTTGGGCGATAGAACCAGGCCCTAAACTCAAAATTGAATTGCTCAATTTTACTCCTTGAATACTAGAATTACATCTTTGTCACATACTAGTGCCTACTCCTGTTTTGAATAAAAATCTGTCTTCGGAGTGAAAAATTGGCCAATTCCAATACTTTTTGTGCAAAATGATTTTTCTAGATTCTAGCCCGAGCATTCGAAAATTTCATTTTACACAAAAAGTATAGAAATTAGCCAAATTGTCATTCCGAAAACAGACTTCTATTCAAAAAAAGGAGTAGGCCCTAGTATCTATAACAAATATTTAATTCTAGTGTTTATTGAGTAAAATGAGGAAATTCAATTTTGAGGTCAGGCCCTGGTCCCATCGCCCTTAAGAGACTTATTAATAGTTTTATAAAATTCAAATAAATGAGTACCATATTCAAACAAGACTCTCCTTTATTATTACAGAACAGGCCTGTTTTCTCTTGTACGCCCCTTTTCTTTTTTTTTGCTTGTCAACTCTGCAAAAGAAACTAATAATGAAGAATAAAGAAGGGCAGCACTT
This sequence comes from Melikaiella ostensackeni, assembly GCA_032362435.1. NCBI lineage: Eukaryota > Metazoa > Arthropoda > Insecta > Hymenoptera > Cynipidae > Melikaiella > Melikaiella ostensackeni. The sequence goes on along the minus strand of JAUMHM010000003.1, from coordinate 895,116 downwards.
TTTTTGAGACACGAAAACAAATAAATGCACAATGAAAATTTGCATTGTTCAAAATAAGATGCAACAAATTTTACACTAATGTACGATTTGTGATTATAAAAAAATGTTGCCATAAAATCTCGAAAATCTGACGTGTGTGCAATGAATGGAGGTCAGATTCGCATTCAAAACGAAAAACTACTTTGGACGTAACACATTCCATTTCACGAATACATATTACATAGTTCAGATTTTGTTGATCAAATCACCAGCCATTAAAATGAGTATCAAAATTTTAATAATGGCAATAAGAAGCGAAGAGAGAGAATAAGGTAAAATTAAAAACGAAATGGAAATTGGAAAATAACGCGAAATTAAAAGAGAAACAATTTTTCACTTCAATTATAATATATCTGTCATTGAGTTATTATAATTTTCTATTTCCATTTTGCATTCTTGATGCTTCATTCTAATTTTAGTTACTTTATTTCCGTTAATTTCTTTCCTTTTTGTCCATACTTGAAAGACGATCATTTGAAAATTGAACTTAAAAACGGTTTGGTAAAGATTATCTAGAACTTCAAAAAGTAATCAAATACCAAAAGGCCAAAAAATGTAAAACCAGTATTTTTTTACTTTTTCGTTATAAACATATAATTATAAATATTAGCACAATTGAAATCTCGTTTAATTTTCAGATGTAAAACCGGAATTTCTATTTTTCTAAAAATAATGTCACAATGCCCATGCGGAAAAAAATATATAAAGTGAAAAAATTATGAATAATTTTTTCCACTATGTATAATTTTTCGGCCTGGGTGTTGAAACTTATTTTTTCCACATTTAAAAATGTAATATAAAATAAAAAAAAATAGAAGAAGTAGAGAAATGGACATTGTAAAGGAAAGAAAATTTTCCTGAAGAATGAAAAATAGAGAATTGAAGTAAATGAAAATGGAATACAAATAAAAACTAAAATGGAAGTTTAAATTAAAATGGTAATGGAAGTATAAATGGGAATGAATTGACGAACATAGAAATTGGACACGGATATGGTCATTAGGGTGGTCCAAAAATGCGATGTAACATTTTTTTTTGTGATTTTCATGCTTTCGCCTCTCTTCCCCAATTGGTTCGAATCTAAAAAAAATGAATACATATATATATATTTAAATTCATATTTAGAGATGGCGCAAGGCCCATAAAGTATTTCACGTATATCTCATCAAAAAAAATACAATTAAAAAAATTACTTCTTCAATTTTTATTCCCATAAGCCTGTTTTGTAGGATCCCAAAAACCCCCATGAGTGAAAAAAACATAAAGCATCATACTGCATTACATTACATTACATTATAAATAATAATGGATTGTTAAAACAATTATGTTTGTTAACTTTTATTAATTGTTACCTTACTGTAAGTGAAAAATTGACAAAAAGTTGGACATTTCATATGAAATTGCGAATTTATAGAATTACTGTGAGAAAAGATAGCTATTAACAATAATAAATTGTTTAGACAATTATGTTTGTTAACTTTGATTCATTATTACCTAGCATTGAAAGAAAAGTTGACAAAAATGTGAAATTTCATATAAAACCGCAACTTTCTAGAATTACTTTAAGAGAAGATAGCTGTAAACAATAATAAATTGCTACAATTATGTTTGTTAATTTTGGTAAATTATTACCTCACTCTAACTGCAATGTCAAAAAAGTTGAAAATTTCAGAAAAAACTGCAACTTTCTAGCATTATTCTAATATAAGAGAGAATATTTATAAACAATAATAAATTGCTTGAACAAATACTTTATTTACTTACAATACTTATTATCTCAGTCTAACTGAAAAGTAGACAAAAATTTGGAAATTTCAGATAAAACCGCAAAAACGCATTACGGAGTTTGAACAATGATTAATTGTTCAAACAATCATTTTTGTTAACTTTCATTAATATTACCTCACTGTAAGTGAAAAATTGAAAAAAGCTAAAACTCGCAAAACCCAATTTTTCATTTATGGGGGTTTTCGGAACCCTATACAGGCTTACATGAGGATTAAATTCAACAAGTAATTTTTATTTTGTGTTTTTTAACTGATTGTGAAGAGAAATGTTGACGGACAACTCGGTATGTCTAATATTGACGAATCTTTAAAAAATTTAAAAAAACGTCTTTTTTATGGGAAATACGTGTAAAACTTCATGGGGTTTGCGCCACCTCTGAATATGAATTTTTCATTTAAAAAAATACGTATTTATTTATTTGATTCGAACGAATTTGGGGGGAGGGGGAACATTTTTTTTCTTTTACAATATCTATTTCCCTACTACTTCTATTTCTTTTATTTCATATTACATTTTCAAATTTTGGTGTAATATGATAACTTCATCAGAACAGCAATAAAGTAAAAGAGAAAATGTAAAATGAAATTTATAACCGAAAGTGAAAGATAAAATTTTTAATTAGAAATGAAATATTAATCGCAAGCATGAAAATGAAAATGGAAACTGAAAACAATAAGAAGATATAAATGGAGAAAAGACTCCAGTCAAATCAAAATGTAAGTAATAATGTGTTAGTAAGGTATTGAAAAAACGAAACGGAAAGGCCGTAGCCGGGTAAGGATGGTTGCACTGCCCCCGCTTAGATTTGGTTCATATTTGAGAGTCAAGTTTCCTCCATTATAAAACTAATTCACCCCAAAAGCCAATTTCGAAAAAAATATTTGCAACAAGTTTTTAAAAATAAACAAATTCGTTTTTCTCAAAATTTGCTGAACCGATTAAGATGTCTCAAATATATGTTGCACAGGGTATTAAGGCAATCACAAAAAAAATGGGCACTCAATTTCTGTAATGAAAAGGAGGTAAAAAATTATTGCAATATTGTAAACATTCTTTTCAATGAAATTTTTGTTGGAACATCTCTATTTTTTCAGTAAGGTACTCACGTCCAAAGTAACAACATATATCTATTAGGACAAAATGAAAGGTATGCTTCATGGTTAAAAAAATAAATAACAAATTTGGGCCCCTGATATGAATGTAATTCCATGAGAACGGGGGCCAACTTAATTTTTAGCTTATGACTCAATAAAATAAGTATGATTTGAGCAATAGACCTTACTCTAATATGCAACACAATCTTCGTCACTGTGTTCCTCTATCACGGGATTCATATTGTTTTGTGTAAACAATTTACTGAGAATTTCAACAGGTCTTACGATTTTCGACAAGTATCTCGCATGTGATAAGTAATAAATAATGGCTGCTATATGTATGGGAACAGCAGCCAACTGTTCTTCGACCATTGGCACATTCACAAACATAGCTTTTAATTCCTGCAACATCCGCACTGTTTGGTCTAGAATCAATAAAACGTCTATATTATTTCCGATTAATGTGTCTTGACTGTATTGTACCTTTAGAATATTTGCCTGCTCTTTCACAAATTGTAAACTGATAGACTCATTATTATCGTTCATTATTTCGGCCAAGTACGAAACTGCTTGTGAGAGTTAATAGAAATGCGTAAATAAGATTTTGAGATCTTTTTCCGCCATCTCAAGAAAGTTCAAGAATGTCGTTTGATGAGACACTTTGAAAGATAAGCTTTTTACAAAACCAGCCGTTCTCCTCAGATTCATTAGCTAAAGTATTTTCGACATCAAATTCATGTTTCATTCTCGTTACAATCCCATCTAAAAGCTGTGCACCTGATTACAACACCTTTCCAAATTGATTGTGCAGAAATGCTGAAATTTTAAATCATAACCGAACCTTCGGAAGCAATTTTTTATCAATTACGTGATCTAGTAATTGATATTTTTGATTAATTATTCCGTGAACAGACTCCACTGCTCAGCGAACTCTTGTGACGAAACGGGATTGGTTTGATTCCTTGGTTGTTAACTGATTTCGCTTACGCTTTAACTCTGACATCAGTACGGTAAAGCCCTTTGGCTCCAGAACGTCTTTTGCATCTCGAAAACCACGATCATGGAAGAATTTGGCGCCTTTCTTCATTAATTGGCACAAGCAATGTGGATTTTCCATAGCATTTTTTTTCATTTCTGCGTCATTCTGGCTCGTATAAAATGGTCCTGCCATGTCTAGTACTCGTCCGATTGTTGTGGAGACAGTAAAAGGCTTGCATAATGGAACCTTTTTTGCCTTAATGAAGACTTTCGCTGGCCACTCATTATTACTGCTTTCTCGATGGTCAGGATATGTACCGTCACAAATTAACATTAGCTCGTCATTGGAATTGAATAACATTTTAGAGACCTTAGTAGTGTGAAAATCAATAAGGTCACGTCTAAAGAGAGCGTTCAATCCAAATCGTGAGGGTAAGACATCTTTTTCAAAAAAGTTCAGGATAGATGCGGAGTAGTCTGAAACAAGCTGCTCTCTTTCTAATTGCAAAATTGCAGCCACCATTTTGTTGGAGCTTTCTGATTTTAATTTTAATAGAAACACCGCAAGAGCTTGTCTTACATTGCGGATCTGATTGTTTCGCATTGACGTTAGCATTTCACGCAATTTGATGATATTTTCCCATGTTAAACCTGTGAAAATATGTATTTTTACTTCAGATAAAGAAAAGTCACCAACTTTGTCGAAAATCATGGTGTCACATTCAATACTTAAACCTTGGAGTAATTCCTATAACTCTGAATCTTTAACTTGTGCGAAATTCGAATATACACGTAAACAACTCAATTATCTTCGTCAAAATCCCGACTTTTCATTGAATGTGTTTGACAACGACCTTCCAGAATGTAAATCCTTTTTTATGCATAGAATTGTATGCGCACCTGTTTCAGAACTACTGTTATTGTGTCTCGTAACAAACACAACAATATTTGTATGTTGCCACAGTCTTTTGAATTTGAGTGCGAGTATACTTGACATCTTCGCTTACTTCAGATTTTATGTGTTTTGAATCTATGTGACTCGATTGCGAAGAATCATCGCTCGCAAAAAATGTTCCTCCTTCATCAGAAAATCGACTACCATCATTCAGTTTTCCGTTTTTGCAGGCAATCATGCGACAGGGCTAACATAAAACATCATTGAGGGCCACACTTTTTCCACATCAAAGAGAAAAAGCATTTGTTTCATCTGCAGACTCTACTGTTTACTTAAGCCTATTTACAAGCTTAGTTAAACTGCTGCAAGCAGCGCATCTTGGATTTATCGAACTTTTCGATGACATTCCTAATGAGGTACTGTTTGAGGATCACGGCAGCTGCGGGCCCGATTTCCCACCCTGACCAGCCGCAGATACTGGAGTTCCGACTCCCTGCATCGTAAATTTTTTTCTTTTTGTCTGCTATAACGGCTTAACATTTTTTATTCAGGAACCTTGCCGGGAAAATCCCGTTGCCCGCCGTCACGACGTGGGGGTACCGTGGATGCAGACAGCTAGGACAGTCTAAGTAAGAAACTTGAGTCATTCAGTCTGTCACATTGGTCTTTGGTAATGCTGCGCTTACATGGATTCAAATTCACTGGATGGACGGTCGGCGACTGGCGGTTTTTAACACACACTCAATGGGTCAAAACACATTGGGAGTCATTCAGTCTGTCACATTGGTCTTTGGTAATGCTGCGCTTACATGGATTCAAATTCACTGGATGGACGGTCGG
>JAUMHM010000003.1:832976-853607 GCA_032362435.1 Melikaiella ostensackeni | reverse complement strand
AGAAGGCTATGGAACAGATGTAAACATTCTAAATGTACCATCAATGAATAAATTCTAATTCTAATTCTAATTCTAATAACCAATATTTATCATATAATCTTATGAAAATTTCTTCATTTTTTTTATTAATTAGATACAAAAGTCGACTTTTTCAAAAATTGCCCGACCGATTATTTTCATTTGCATCTTAAAATGTTCGTGGGGTGACAGGCAACCACATTCAAAAAAAAAGTTCATTGCAAAAAATGTTAACCAATATTTACCATATAATCTTATGGAAATTTATTCATGTAATTCAATACAAAAATCGAGTTTTTTCAAAAAACGCCCCTCCTTTATTTTCATTTTCATCTTAAAATTTTTATGGGCGGCAAAAAACCACATGTAATGAAAGAATTTACTTTAAAAAATAATAACCAATATTTAACATATAATCTTAAGAAAATTTCTTCATTTCCTAGTAACGCCATACAAAAATCGACTTTTTTCAAAAAGCGCCCTACCAATTATTTTCATGTTCATCCTAAAATGTTCGTGGGGTGAGAGACAACCACATTCGATAACAAAATCTTTTAATAAAAAATTAAACCAATATTTACCACCCTGGCGAAAATTTCAGATAGAAATTCATCCCGAATCATTCCGAACCAATCTGAATTATTCCAAAATTTGTATCCGAACCAATCCGACCCAATACGAAAAAAGTCTTAATTTCGTTCGATCCAAAACGGTTTAAACTTAATCCGACTCAATCCGATTCAATCCGAACTAGTCCGAACCCAATTTTCTAACCTAATGAATCCGAAGCAATCCGAACGCGGATAATCTAAACCGATTCTCAATCCGAATGAAACCGATTCAATCCGAACTCGAATTCATTTGGTTTTATTCGGATTGAAAATTCAGTATATATTAATCCGAGCTCGGATTGATTCGGATTAATTCGAATTGAAAATTTGATTAGGATTCATTCTGATTGAATGTTCAGATTGAGTCGGATTAAGTTCAAACCGATTTGGAACAAACGAATTTGAAAACCTTTTTCGGATTGGTTCGGATTGGCTCGAATTGATTCGAATTGATTCGGATACGGATGTCGGAATAATTCTGAATGATTCGGAATGAATTCCTATCCGAAACTTCCGCTAGGGCATGTAATCTTATGGAAATTTCTTCATTTCTTAATAATTACATACAAAAATGTACTCTTTTTTCCAAAAGCGGCCGACCGATTATTTTCTTTTTCATCTTAAAATGTTTGTGGGATGCCATAATACCATAAACAATCAAAAAATTGCATTTTCCTGGAATTTTCATTTAACTTGGTTCAGTCGCACCTGAAGATAAAGAGTAATGAATGAAAAGGAAAGGAAACAAGCCAAGTGCCTCCATCTGTCGTGCAAAATTGTATTCATTCTACAGTCTGTTATCTGTAAACAGACAGATCATTAGAAACTGTAAACACTCTACACTTTTTCAAATTCTTTTTATATTCCAACATGATTTCAGTAAAAGTGTCTTTCAGATTTGAAAAAATCATTGTCTTTTTATTATTTTTTTACTCCCTTATTACATTTACAAACAGTATAAAGGCGGACGTTCTGCTTCATGTGGATGGAAATGGATTTCACAGGTTGTAGTTAGGTTATGTTTCCCCTTTTCAATGCAATAATTTTAAATAGTTCTTCAATGTAGGTACTCCAATGTATTCCATTTTTATTTTTTAGGACGCTCAATTACATTGTGAAGCTAGAAAACTTTGAAAAAGACAATTGTCATATTGCTTTGTATTTTGAATTTCAACCTGCATTGCATGTGAACACCGACGAAATAGCAGATTTTTTGAGAAAAGGAGAGGTAACAATATTTATTTTCATTAAAAAATGAAATTATAATTTTAGTTCGTAAAAAATATATATATTTCTAACATAAAAAAATACTTTTTAATTAACCGTGTAGAAGTTGTAGAATGTAGGTGTTTGGAATTAATTTCAGTATAATAATGTAGGTAATTGACATACTAGGGTGGGCCGAAAATATACAACTTGTGAAAATCGAAAATGGCTAGTGCTAAAAAGTTGTTCCATTTTATTGCGAATAAATATTTCTAACGACTTTTCGCAATCAAAAATGGTCCTACGGTCTCGCAATGAGGTCAAAAATGTTCAATTTTGAGTATTTGAAAGAAATTCCTTTTGGGTACGAAAATTATAGTCATTTTTTATGTACAGCTTTTGGTATTAAGTGCTAATAAAAATAAAAATTAATAAAATGTAACTTTGTATATATATTTTTTTTAAATGAGCAAAAATGACATTTTTTAATATGTGATTCATTTTTATTAAAATGAAATTTTTGTTTAGTATTATGTATGACATATCTTTAGTTCGCACTGGAGGATCAACCTATAATTTCCTTATACCTCAAAAAAATTTCTTCGACTTCATCGCTGTTAAAAAAATCATAAACCACTAAATTCACAAATTTTAAAGCAAGGTAACGTTTAAGACAAATTTTTTTCAAGATCTAAGGAATTTATCGCTTGCATGTGCATTGGAACTGTAAACATGTCATACATTAAACTATAAGAGAAATCTTTTTATGAAAATTAACTGAATCTTAAAAAATCTCATTTTTGCTCATTTTGAACAAATTTTAACTTGAATAAAAGTTTTATTTTTCTATTAGAATTTAATACCAAAAACTGTATATGAAAAATGACCAAAATTTTCGTACCCAAAAGTAAATGTGACAACTTTTCAACACTAGCCATTTTCGATTTTCAAAAATTGTGTATTTTCTGCCCACTCTAATGTACACTTTTTTTACTTTCCTGTTCGGAAAATTTGTGCGTGTAAATATATGATAATGATTTTAGATTGAATATAAAATTAAGACGTTTCATATTGAAAATGTTTACAAATTTCCACATTAATGAAATTTCAAGTTTAAATTTTTTAGAATTAAACAATTCAAAAATTGGACGCATTCAACAATTCATAATTTCACGTTTTAACTCGGTTTCAAACTAAATTACAAACGTAACGTTATATTTTATTTAGAATCGTGATATTCTGAATAATTTTTCAAATTGAAACATTCAAAGTTTAATAATTTCAAATTTTTTGAATATTTTAAAATCGACTTTGTTTATTGAATTAAGGCCTTGATCAAAAAAACCTTAATTGGGAACATTGTCAATTTCTTTGTAATTAATTATAGATAATTTGTTTTTGACAGCGCACACTTTATAAATCGTGAACATTTTAAGATTGTAAAATTAGTGTGTTCTCAAATGAAAAATGTTTCCTGTGAAGCCCCGGTAAGAAGCTGTTAATTGAAATGAATTAAAATGATTTCGAAAAATGGTCAAAAACGACATTGTTTTTTTATTCAAAATGTTACGAATTCGTCGATATTTGAAATCCTTTTAATTCATTTCAATTCACTTTTAGTTGAACCAAATATTTCTGGATTAAAATTTTGACAATTAATTCTTCACAGAGGGAATTAAATTGACTTCATCTTTGAGGTCTTCTCATGGGATTAAACAGTATTATATTGATTTCAATTTCACCATTCTCAAAAGAATAAAAATGTGTTTAATTATTCGGTAAAATTAAGCAGGATTAAAATGAGACCAATTTTTTCTGGATAAAATAAATTAAAATGTATGCGGCAACGTTATAAATCTGAAACAATGACGGGTTTGACCATTTTCGAAATCATTTTAATTCGTTTCAATTCATACCTTCTTACCAGCGCGTTTAGAAATGAACGTTTTAAGATTGTCACAGAATCGGACGCCCATACAATGTACTGTTTTTCAAAGGAAATAAGAGAACAAGTATTTTACCGTTTCGATAAAAAAAATGTTCACGGAGTTATTGAGTGTTTGAATTTTCAAGGTTTTTTTTGTAAAAACACAAAAATATTTAAGTATTCAAAACATTTAAGTTTTCTTTCTTCACTCTGATGAGAACTATTGTCCTCTTTTCAATCCCAGCGAAAACTTAACAAAATGTTGCACGTTAACAAAATGACGGCGGTTTTTTCTGAAAATATTAAAAGACGATTTTCTCAAAAACCACAACTTTTTTGGCTCAATTTTTTTTTGCTGAATTGGAGAAGAAAGGGGGAGGGGAGGTATGAGAAAATTGACTTATAATATTTTCAGAAAAATCGCCGCCATTTTGGTAATTTGCAACATTTTGTTAAGTTTTCGCCGGATTTGGAAAGAGGACAATAAACCTCATCAGTGTCAAGAAAAAAAAGATCAAAAGTCATAACGATTTAAAGAAAAATTTGGTGTTTTTGAAAAAAAAATCTTAAAAATTCAAACACTCAATAACTCCGTAAAAAATTTTATTAATCTGAACGATAAAATACGTGTCCTCTTATTTCCTTTTGAAAACGGCATATTTCATGGACGGCCGATTCCGTGACTTGAAGTTGCACTGACTGCTTGTTTTGAAATAGATTCGAGCAATGAATAAATTAAATATAGATTCAATGAAAATTTTAAATCCTCGTGAACGTCCAAAATTTAACTCTGGTGACAAAATTCTTGGAAATTTACGAAAGTGTTAAACTTCAAGAATCCAAAACGACCAAATTTGAATAAGCAAATTTGTCCAAATGTTGTGGTTTTTGATTCTTGATTACTTTTTTTGTAAATTTAAGAGGGATTATAAAATTGAACTTCTCTAAACTCAAGTATTTCTGACATTAGAGAATATCAAAAATATAATGATTCAAATATTTCTTTAAAAATTTATCAATTGAATATTACAGTTACAAAATTAAATAAGCATATTGCAATAGTATAACATTTTTATAAAAATGTTAACGAACAACAGCAAATTACAACATTCATTCGTTACATTTTTGAATCAGAAAGGGAATCATTTTTAGATCACGGCGTGCTCAGAAGGAGAAATTGACGTTGAACTCTTTGCTGAAAAAGCAGGATCGCAAAATGTTACTGTCTGCTCTCCACTGATTGGTTCTGATGTTACTTTAACTTTGCCAATCCATCAACGTTACCATGCAGCCAGAGAAGGTGGGGGCTACATCGAACTTAAAATCCCAAAACCAAAACTTCTTCTTGGTTGTGATAATAGAATCAAAGAACATCGAATTTCGAAGCTGATGTTCTGTTCCCCATGCTTTGAACTCGCTGAAAAATGGCGGGAAGTCCCTTACAATCTGGTAAACAATTTTTACTATTACAATACAACATTTAGCATGGTGGAAAAATTGTCATACGCGGACAATTAGTTGTATATAGTTATTATCAGGAGTAATTTTGTGTATATGAATGCTACAACAAACAATTGTTCTTATGCAACTACTATTAGGAATAATGATTTGTAAACACATTCTGTTACAAGCTATTGTTCGTGACACTCTAATTATTTTATGAGCAATTATTCTTAAGTATAAGTTTCTGTAAAAAATACCACTACAAACAACTGTTTACAAACAAATTTTAATTTCTTTAAATGAGTGACTTTATAATTATTCATACACAATTACTACAGAAACAATTTTTGCAACTATTTTCTATTACGAAAATGTCTACAATTACTTATATTACAAATTCTTTACAAACAATTTTGAATTTAAAAAATTACTTTTAAACATTCTCTATTGCAAACAGTTATTTGTAAACAGGGAATAACATTTTCTTCACATAAACAAATAATAGGGATTTTCCAAAAAGAAATTTTACGGTTGTTTTTAAACAATTGGTATTACGTACACGCACAAAGTCGATTATAAAAATTAATTATATCAAATACTACAAATATTACAAAGTTTGAATACAGTTACTATCGCAAACAATTACCATTAGGAACAATTTTTTATAAACAATTGATTGCAAAAACTGAGTTTGTTCACAAGGTTTCGTGATGAATTACTATTGCAAACTATTTTTTTCACCATAAAATAAAATTGTAGTTTTTTTGTCATTGATTTATTTCAAAATTGTTTCAGAATCCAGAATCGGAAGATTACATTTGGTACGTTCCTGTAGGAGACACTTTGATGTTGCCCATAGTAACATGGGTCACAAATATCGTCGTTACCTGTGGAACACTTTACGCCCTTTGGATTATTTACAAAGTTAATGTTTTAGATGAAAGAAACATTAAGCAGAGTTGAAATCGAAGTGACAAGATAAATATAAAAATAATGTACATAGAGGGAATGCAAAGACTAAAGAATTCTTGTACGTATTGATTATTTATCAGATATGTATTTGGAAAGCTAAGACAGTTTTTCAAAATTCTTATATTTTATGTGCACTCTTTAAAATAAAAAATTTCAAATTCAAGCCTTAAACTTAAAAAAAAATTTAGAAGAATATTTAAGTAGAAGAGATAAATCAAATAATTCTCGAATATTGAATGGAATTTTTAATACATTTTGACAGATTCTTAAATAGGTACATTGTCAATATATTTGCTACATTCTTATAACATTGATTTCTTCACAATAGGCAAAAGGTGCCCACAGAGAGTCAGAAAAATTTAATCTCGTATAGATGTTCTATTTCTATGATCTATGATGTAAACATTTAGAGCCGTGTGAACCATTTCCTTTGTTGGTTTTTCCTCCATTTTCAGAATCTTCTTTGGAACCTTCTTCCTCTGTTCTATTCCACCATTTTTGCCCTCTTTCGCTTTTCTTTTCCTTATAGGTTTTTTTTCCATATTCAGAACCTTCTTTGGTACTACATAATGTCTTCTCTTCAATTTCCTCTTCAGATTCAACTTGTTCCTTTTCCAGACTGTCGGTGAAGATCCTGCTTCGAGACTTTTCTCTAGGCTTCCTGCCGTTTTTTCGTGGCTGAGTTTTGGGAAACTTAGAATTTCTTCTGGTAGGACTTTCACATCCTTTTTCGCCGGTGTGTTGGGCTCAGGAATTTCAAGTGCAGAAGATTCAATAATAGGACCTGCGGCCATATCATGACCAGTCTGATGATCCTTGATTTGTGGAGAATGATTTTTCTTCATAGACAGATCCAGAACCCCGAAACAAACTTCTTTCGATGAAGTTCCTTCTACAAAAGAAGATGCATTTTCATCTAGTTGAAGGATGACTCTGTCAAGAGTTCTTTGAAAGTCTCTGAATCCTCAGGATCATCGAAAGGTTGGTGGCTGTTAGAGGTCGCATCCAAAACTACGACTTCGGCAGGTTGAGGATAGTTTCCCTTATCATTCAAAGGTCGATCCGTGACTGCTGAAGTCATGAAGTCGGCTTCGGTGAATACATCCCAATTGAATGGAAAGATGCCAGTTTTTATGAATCCTAAAATGAAGTTGGATGGAGTGAAGGCTTTTAGAATTGCTTCTCCTACGCATTGACCAACGTTATAAATCGTAATTGGCTGACCAGAGTATTCTCACATCCATGAATTGCAAGTCGTATTATAATATGATTTAAATGTTCCAAAAACAGATACATCTAATGGCTGCATTTTGTTGCTGTAATGTGTTGGTAGAGTCAGAATTGTAACCCCATTATCTCTTACTTTATCTATAATTTCTACAGAGATGTGGGACTCATGGTTATCATAAATAATCAGTGATGGATTTTCCTTAGAACTATTTGTGTGCTCGATAAAGTGATCTAATACTTGCAAAAAGTTTTCAGAATTAATCCAACTTGAAGGATTGGTTAAGCTAAGAGTTCTCTTCGGAGCTCCATCCAACATTGATTTCCTAAAGTTTTTCCGTGGAAATACCATTGCAGGAGGTGAGGCTTATCCTGTGGCTGAAATAATAGCGCAAGTTGTTACAAGTACTCCTCTTTCTCCACTTGTACGTTCACCTGCTTACAGCCTTTGGTTGCAATGATATTTTTATGACACTGAACAGTGGTGTTTCCGCTTTCATCCAATATAAAAATACGATGTCCGCTTTTCAAAGGTGAAGTTTTTTTGAAAACCCTTTCCATATTATCAAAAAATATGTTGACATTATGCTTGTTGAATAATGTCAACCGAGAGAGGCTGCATGCTTCAGGTTGTCATACACTTAAATCTTCTCGGTGTTTGATGAAACCTTCAATTCACTCAATTCCAGCCATCTTTGAATCTTTCCATGTACCTGGAGAGGTAGCCTCGTTTCTTACAGCATATTCGTAAGCCATTTTTCGAGTTTGAATGGTTGTCAAGCCGTACCCCATCCTAGAAGAAATCTTGAGATACTAAGCCAGTTTCTCTTCTTCCTGGTCTGTGAACACTTATCTTGAAATATATTTCGGAGCCATCCTTATTTCTTCTCCTTCTGGCGCATTTTCTTTTTTTCTGTACACTTTTTTATAGTGGAGAATTGGATTCCAGTTAAGTTACAAACTTTTCTAATCGACAATCCACTTCCTAATACCATATTTACTGCTTCCATCATTGCATCTGCGGAAGTACTTCCAATCAAGTGCAGCCTCTTTTGACGAACCACTTTCTACTATAAAATGAGAGAATTTCAGAAAATCAAAAAAAAAAACGTTTTTGGTAAGATACGGAAATTTTTTTGTTGGTACTTTTCACTACTAACCTCTTTTTAAATATTGTGCGAAAAAATTGAAGTCTTTTGTAATTAAATTTATAATCTTTACGAGTGTCATTTATTAATAATATTAGGATAATAATATTTGATACTTTCTTAAATTTATAAAAAATGTTAGAAGCATTTGGATGATTTGAAAAAAAAATCTCGCCAGGAAAATATTTAACAGAACCTTAGGTATATTTTTCTTTTACTTTTTCTTATAGATCAAATATTATTTTCATTATATGTAAAATATCTTGGAAATGGTTTTACTTTAAAATTTATAAAAATCACGCTTTCAATAAGAAAAGTTTGCTAAAACCTAGAAAACTTTTCTATAATGAGATTTTTTCTTATACTGTCTATCATGCAAATAATAATTGCATTTTATTATATTGCCTTTTCTTTTAAATTGCGCGTTTAATTTCTATTTAAGCATTTAAAGTCTTAAACATAAAAAGCTCAGAAATATAATTTTTCTAAAACATGCCTATGTAATAGAATCATAGATATTCAGTGATTAGGATGTATTTTATTGAATAATTCTGTAGAATATAGCTTTGACTATCTGTGCACGCCGAACAACTGTGGACACTTTTCCCTTATTATAAAATGCTTTGTAAGCCATGATTATTACGAAGAATTGTTCGAAAAACAATTACGGATATAAAAAATTGTTTGTATATATAATTTTTATTAGAAACATCGTATACATCATAAACAAAAAAATATTTTACTATATACATATATTCTATAGATTTTTCACAAATAGAATGTGTTGGGTGAAAGAAATCCAGGAAAATTATATCAGATACTTAATACTGCTTATCAAAAAAAATGCACTTATCTATTGTCTAATGATAAGAAAGCTATGTACATAGAGCGCTGTGAGATAAAAATTGTAACTCATGTCAATTCATAGAAATAAATAGGTAATTGATAACTATTTTTTGAGCAGATTTTGATCACTCATGAGGTATGACCCGCTGTCTCTCGAGTCCCTCGAGTCTTGAGTCTTCTTCTGAGTTTTCATCATTGTAATGAATTAAGGTAATGAAGATGATATCTTTTGGATCATGTTTGTGATTATCATCATCATCATCATCGAATCACATGCTTTTCATCTTTTTCCTTCTCAATTTTTTCGGTTAAATCAGGAAAAGATGGCGCCTCGGGAATTCCATAAATCCTACTGTCTTTTCTGCTAGAACTTGGGTCGTTCCATTTTTGGACTTTTGTTGATCCAAAAAGAAGGAAAGCTACTGCACCAAGGACATAAATTCCTGCTGTGAGGAAGAAGACGCTCCTCCATTGGTTTACATTTTCCTAAAAAATAACAGTGGTCCTTTATTTTTTTAAAGTGTTTTCATTACAATTATAATCTTGCGTTAAAAATGATTAAAAGCAACGGTAACAATAAATTTAATAAATTGTGCAAGTTTCAACGCCTCTAATTTTCAGATTGTTAAATTTTCAAATTTTTAACTGCAAATTTAATTTTTATTCAGGCAAATATTTTTAAAAATTAAAATTTTACTATTCACTATTAATTTGTTTGTATTCATTTCTTGTTTATTTTGTGCTTAAGGTTTACGTTCTACCACTGCCCTATTTATTTATTCGGTTAAGATCGAAAATTTTGCAATTATTTACAGTTAGAAGACCGAATTAAAAAAATGGGTATTTCCTTCATTTTGTTACTTTGTTTATAAAAAACGGACTCAAAATCTTGTTTTAAAACTCGGACTAGAAATGTCTCTTGAAAATCTATTAACTTATTATGCTTTTTAAAATTTCAATTTCCGAATGACTTAATTATTAATGCTTGACTTGTAACTAGTAAAATTTAAAAGTTTTTATTTTGATTACTACAACTCGAAATTGTTGAATTTCGATAACGTTAATTTCAAATTGTTTACAATGAAATGTTTGAAATTAAAAATTTTCAACCTTCAAAGCGTCCAGCTTTATTTGAAAGTTTCATTTATTATTAATTGTTGTTGACTTTTAAGAAACTGAAATTTTAAAAAATGATCGAATCCATTTCAAATCAGGCGGGTTCTACACTTCAAGTAGCAGAATCTTTCAGCAGCGAAATATGCTGTTTTTAGAAGAAATTAGGTGAAACATATTTTTCCGATTTGAGGATAAAGTTTTTTCCACGAAGTTATGAGTCCTCGAATTTTAACAATTATTTGAAAAAAAACACACCATTTTTCTTAAACTTCTACAGTTTTTTTTATCTAATTCAGATATTCTAATTTTTGTTTGCATTCTGATGAATTTTGCCGTCCTCTTTTGAAGTCCGTCGGAAAATTAAAAAAAAAAATGTTGAATTGACAAAATTCTGTCATAAAATGGAATTTTTGAATTTTTCTCGGAAACAACGAGAGAAACAAAAAAAATGTTAAGATAAACGTTTGCAGTTCTAAATATTCTTGACTAAAAATACCTCTTGATCTTTTGTGATATCTTGCATCCTTTACGAGAAAAATTCGAAAATTATATTTTTAGAAAAAAAAACTCTTTCATACTCAAAAATGGTTTAGCCCGCAAAAAAATGATAGGATGCCTTTCTCATATTAGCAGAAACTTTTTAAAAATATTGGAAAAAAATTCCTGAAAATATCATTTTTGAATTTTTCTTGTAAAGGATGCCAGGCATTTTTTGTAGAATTTTTCTAGATGTGCAAACTTTTATGTGAACATTTTTTTGTACCTTTCGTTGTTTCCGAGAAAAATTCAAAAATTCGATTTTATGAAAGAAAAAATTCTCCTGAATACAAAAATTGATTAGCCCATGTAAAACTTACAGGATGCCTTCCTTATAGACGACCAAATTCAACAAGAAATTGTCAAAAAATATAAGTGTGGGTTTTCTGTTAAAATTGACTTTTTATATTTCCAAAAAAAACGTCGCCATTTTGGTAATTTGAAACTTTTTCTAATTTTCCGAGAATCTTCGAAAGAGAACTGTAAAACTCATGAGAATCCAAAAAGAAAATTGAAATATTTGAATTAGCTGAAAAACTATAGAAGTTTAAAGAAAACAATTGTGTTTTTTTTTTAAATATTGTTAATTTCGAATTTGATGTACAAAGTCTTATTGAAAATTCAGTAATCTAAACTTCTGAATTTTGTAATAATTCAATTTTATAATTTTTTGGTTTTAAACACTTTAACTTAAGTTTTTGCCATTGAAAATCATTCGATTCCAATTTTTCAATAAATAACGCTTCAATTGTAAAGACTAGTAAATATTGAATTTTCGACTGAAAAATTCTCAATATTTTAAAAGGCTTTCGATTATAAGTTTTTCCATTTTAAAAGCTATAATTTTACATTGTTCAGATTTAAATCTTATATTGCTGAATTTTAAGTTCAAAAAAATATTAATTAAATGATATACACGACAGGAATATCAGGATCTGTAAGTGGTCGTTCGATTTTCATAAAACTTAGTAAAGTTAATAGTACTATATAAAAAACATTTGGAGCTCAAAGAATTTAAAAAAATTTTCAAAATTATGGTAGTTACTCCATACTGAACTTTGGAGTTGGATTTTTTTCTTATTGATATTTAGGGAACTGATAATTGAATTCTGACGAAACTTAAAGATATTAGAGGTGAAATTACATATTTTTAAAATATGATATGATATTTAGAAAAAGAATGTCAAGACTTGGCCCGAAAAAAAGTCAGAAAAAAAGGTTTGATTTAACTTTGTGCGAACTTCTATCATTTGAATTTTTTTCGAATCAGGATATGATGATTCCTTGTGCATTCTTCTTTCTTTAAAAAAAAAATTCATGGAGACTCTTCTGGGTTCGAAGATATCGCAATTTTAGTGAAACCGCGCGCTGACAGTGTCGCAACTCGCGAGTAATAGAAGTTGCAATTTTGTCTTTCCTACTTGTAAACATTTTTTTTGGGCAAAATCTTGAATTTTTTTTATTATCATCCGATGCAGAAATTTCGATCGGGATTTGGAAGGGTCCCGACTAGTTTAACCTATTTCTGATCGGGTGCTGAGCGGGAAAAATAGATAGGGCCTAGCTATTTCGGTAACGTTATTTTAGCTGGGCTGTATCTAGAATTTCTAGCCAGGTCCTAACGGAAATACCCTTTCACCGCCCTTCTAGACCTTTTCTGTTTTCCGGTACGTTCAAGATTCAGACGAGATATAAATATAGGTGAAGAATGATTTGTAAAGAACAAAATAAATAATAATATTTGAATATATACAAGTTTTGGATATATAATTTCGAATGTGTATATTTTGTTTCTTGAAAATTGTTTTTTGTTTATACTTGTATCACGCAACATGTGAATGTTGAACATTTGCAATCAACTTTGACAGTTCATTATTTCCATTATTTTCCATTGACTTTCACTTAGACAGTACAAATTTATCTGTATTCTTTTTATTTCATATTTTAAGAACAATTTTTTCTTTATTTTAAGCAATATAACGTTAATGTGAGAGGTGTAAAAATAAAATAGTTAAAATTTGTTGGGTATATTCTAACACCCTATTTAGTATATATGTTAAATAGAATTTAACAAAACTATCACTTACACTTTATTCAAATAAAAATTCCGGTTATGTTATTTTCATTAAAAACAGGTGTTCATAAGTGTTAAACACTCGAATGCTTCAGATGAAAATAAATGTTAGTTTGATGCCACGTGCAGTTCGGGCAGCCATTCGCGTGTCCACGAAAGTATAATTTAGTGAATACAAACTTCTGAAGATGGCACTGCAGTATATATAATGCAGCGCCATCTTCACACATTTCATCATCAAATGGGGACAAATGGGGTGATTTCTACATGGCATAATCTCAAAATATACAATTTCACCTCTAATATCTTTAAATTTCATCAAAATTCAATTACCGGATCCATAAGTATCGATAACTCAATAAAATCCAATCCCCAAATTCAATATTTAAATTCAAATTCCAAATTCAATATGGTGTACCTCCCGTAATTTTGAAAATGTTCGAAAATCCTTTGAGCTTCAAATGTTTTTTATATAGCACTATAATTTAACTGAGTTTTATTAAAATTGAACGACCACTTGCAGATCCTGATATTCCTGACGTGTACTGGCCATCAATGAAAGGAATAATAGAAAAGAATACTAACATTTTCTTGGACGATTGCTCCAGCAACAAGTGGGGCAATGATGCTGCAAATATTGGCAACAGCATTTGTACATCCCATCAAAGGCCCAGCAAAATTAGGACTCAAGTCCATATGGTTCACATGGTGACCACAATAAATTGCCATATTTGAAGCGACTGCAACAACAAGGATACCAACTGCAAGAATTGGAGTGTCACTTTGAACGTAGCCCAAAGCAACAAGGGAAATTGCTGGAATAAATTGTCCTACGGAGTTACAGATGAATCTTGAAGCTTTGACGCTTAGGAAATTTGTTTTGATGGCCAAGTCCGAGAAGTAGCTGATGGGGAAGCTCAGCAACCAGGCCGTAAGGTATGGGATAGAAGAGACGAGACCATTCTGAAAAAATAAAATTACATTTATTATACAAACTTTTTTTATCTTATTCAGGCTTCGAAATGCTCTATGAAACTAAAAAAAAAGTAACAAAAAAGTATCTTTCTGAAGAAAAAAGTATTCTCAAACATTGAAAGAAGTATTTGAAAAGTAGCCTTTTCAAATCAGTCAAAAATTAGTCATTGAATATAAAAGAAGTGTAAAGATACTCAAAACTAAAAAAAACGTATTTGAAAGGAAATTCTTTCATATTTTTATGTATGTAAATAACTGCACCCAAGACTGCATCTATCAAGGAGATGATCAGAGTTTGGATTTTTTCTTCAGTTTCGAAAATTCCATACTGAGAGTCCATTGAGTGAATATTGATTTTCCAAAACATTATTTGACAGTGGCGACCCGTTTTTGAAAAACTCGAATTTTTCAAAATATAAAATTCTTCTACCAGAAAAGAATAGTTTAATTTTCATCTAAAAAAGATAAATTTTTAACCAAAGAGATCAATTTTCAACCAAAGATATGAATTTTCAACTAGAGTGATGAAACTTCAAACAAATAAATTTTTAACAAAGTAGTTAATCTTTCAACCATGTAGTTGAATTTTCGACCAAAACATATTTTTATTTTAAATAAAAAAAAAGTTGAATTTCAACCAACTTGAAGTTTTAAGCCAAAAAGATAAATTTTCTACTAAGAAGATTCATTTTCTTCTACAAGAAACGAATCTTTAAAAAAAATACATGAATTTGCAACCAAATAGTTGAATTTTAAAAAAACGATAAACTTTCAACCAAAAAATGAATTTTCAACAAAGTAGTTCAACTTTTAACATTAATTAATAATTAATTAATTTTCTACTAGAAAAGACGAATTTTCAACAAAATACATAAATTTTCAACTAAAAAAGATAAATTCTCAAACAAAGAAATAAATTTTCCACCAATTATATGAATTTTTAACTGAAAAAGATGAACTTTTAACTAAAAAAAAAAAGAATCTTTGAAAGAAGAGATCAAGTTCCAACAAAGAAGATTAATTTTTTACAAAAAAAAAACACAAATGAATTTTCAACTAAAATGATGAATCTATAACCAGAAAAATGAATTTTTAACACAGTAGTTCAACCTTTAATCAAGTAGTTGAATTTTCAACAAATCAGTTGAATCCTCAATTAAAACAGATATATTTTCAAACAAACAATTGCATTTTTAACCAAGAAGATTAATTTTCCAAAAAAAATACGAATTTTCAATAAAATACATGAATTTTCAACTAAATAGTTCAAGTTTTAACTAAAAACGATAAACTTCCAACCAAAAAACGATTGAAACCCGAAACACCTCTTTTCATCATAATGAATCATCGTGAAAGCATTAAATCTATTTTAACAAAGTAGTTCAACTTATAACGAATTAGTTAAATTTTTCGCCAAAAACATGAATTTATAACAAAGAAGATCAATTTTCTATTAGAAGAAACGTGTTTTCGAAAAAATACATAAATTTGCAACCAAATAGTTCGATTATCAACTAAAAAAGATCAATTTTTAACCAAAGAGATCAATTTCCAACCAAAGATATTAATTTTTAACTACAATGATGAATTTTAAAACAAACAAATAAATTTTCAACAATGTAGTTAATCTTTCAACCATGTAGTTGAATTTTCGACCAAAACATATTTTTATGTTAAATAAAAAATAGTTGAATTTCAACCAACTTGTTGAAGTTTTAAGCCAAAAAGATGAATTTTCTACCAAGAACATTCATTTTCTTCTACAAGAAACGAATTTTCAAAAAATACATGAATTTTCAACTAAAAAAGATAAATTTTCAACCAAAAAGATAAATTTTCCACCAATTATATGAATTTTTAACTAAAAAAGATGAACTTTTAACTAAGAAAAAAAAAGGAATTTCCAACTAAGAAGATTAATTTTCTGCTCGAAAAATTTTGCAACAAAATAGTTAAATTTTCAACCTGAGATGAATTTTCGACTAAAATGATTCTTTAACAAAAAAATGAATCTTTAACAGAAAAGTTCAAGTTCCAACCAAGAAGATTAATTTTTTACCAAAAAAAAACACAAATGAATTTTCAACTAAAATGATGAATCTACAACCAGAAAAATGAATTTTTAACATAGTAGTTCAATCGTCAATCAAATAGTTGAATTTTCAACAAATCAGTTGAATCCTCAACTAAAACAGGTTAATTTTTAAACAAACAATTGCATTTTCAACCAAGAAGATTAATTTTCAAAAAAAAACGAATTTTCAATAAAATACATGAATTTTCAACTAAATAGTTCAAGTTTTAACTAAAAACGATAAACTTTCAACCAAAAAATTAATTTTTAACAAAGTAGTTCAACTTTTAATCAAGTAGTTAGATTTTTCACCAAAAAGATGAATTTTCAACAAAGAACATTAATTTTCTACTAGAAAAGACGAATTTTCTATAAAATACATGAATTTTCAACTAAAAAAGATAAATTTTTAACCAAAGGGATAAATTTTCTACCAATGATATGAATTTTTAACTAAAGAAGATAAACTTTCAACTAAAAAAAAAAATGAATTTCCTACCAAGATGATTAATTTTCTGCTATAAAATATGGATTTTCAACATAATACATGAACTTGCAACAAAATAGTTAAATTTTCAACCAAAGAGATGAATTTTCGACTAAAATGATAATGCTTCAAACAAAAAAAAAATGAATTTTTAACAGAAGAGTTCAAGTTCCAACCAAGAAGATTGATTTTTTACCAAAAAAACAACACAAATGAATTTTCAACTAAAATGATGAATCTACAAACAAAAAAATGAATTTTTGACACAGCAGTTCAACATCCAACCAAGTAGTTCAATTTTCAACAAATCAGTTGAATCCTCAACTAAGACAGATTAATTTTTAATCAAACAGTTGCATTTTCAACCAAGAAGATTAATTTTCTACAAAAAATACGAATTTTCAACAAAATACATGAATTTTCAACCAAATAGTTGAATTTTTAACTGACAAAGATGGATTTAACATTTTTACAATTTTACAAATATTTGGAACAGTTGAATTTTCAACCGAAAAATATATATTTTCAACAAAAATGTTCATTGCCAACCAAATAGTTCAATTTTCTACCAAAATAGTTCAATTTTCAACCAAAAGAGATTAATTTTCAAGCAAGAAGATTAATTTTCTACTAAAATAGACAAAATTTCAACAAAATATATGGATTTGCAGCCAAATAATTCAATTTTTTACTAAAAAAGATAAATTTTCTACAACAAAAATGTGAATTTTCAACAAAGTAGATCAACTTTCAACCAAGTAGTTGATTTTTCAACCAAAAAGACGAATTTTCAACAAAATAGTTGAATCCTCAACCTAAGCAGTTTAATTTTTAACCAAACAGTTGAATTTTCAACCAAAAAAGATGATTAGAAGAAATTTCTCCCAAAAGAGTAGATGAAGTTTCAAACCAAAAGGACAAAATCGAACAAAAAAGTTGAATTTTCAACCAAGAAAGATTTTTGAGTCAAGTGAGAAAAACAATTTCAACCAAATCGTTCAAGTTTCAAGTCAAAAAGACGAATTTTCTACAAAGGAGTTGAATTTTCAACAAAAAGTTGAATTTGCAACTAAAAATACGAATTTTTAACCAAAAAGAATGACTTTACAAGAAAATTGTCAAATTTGCACAAAATAATTAAATCCTCAACCAAAGAAAAAGATTTTTAACCAAAAGAGATGGATTTTCTAACCAAAAGACAAAATTCAACTAAAATGATGAATCTTTAACCAAAAACATGAATAGTCAACTGTTGAAAATTTAGAGAAGACACAGTGATTCGTTTTCCAAAAATTGACTTTTTTCACCATTTTTTTATAGATTGAAATGTTTCTTTATGATATTTACATGTAAATTTATCTAAATATACCATTTTTAACACTTGTTGTTGATATAAAATCAGCCTTTTTCTTGAATTTTCAATTATTGATAATTCCAGTATTAAAAATTAAATAAAATTGAAAATTGAATTTTAAACAGTTGACTTTTCAGTTGTTAATGATTGAAGAAAAGCTGAAAATGAATTTTGGATTTTCTTCTATGCTCAATAGTTAAAAATTCAACTGCTGATAAATCAACTTTTAAAAATTTAAGTTCTAATTTTATTCAAGGTTCAACAGCTGAATTTTGTATTAAAAACAAATGTTGAAAATGTTATATTTACATGATTTTACACGCATCAAATTTCACTATTTACATGAGCAGATATTTAGTTCTTCTTACAAAAATTAAAATTAAAACGAATATTTTAAAATCACTTTTTAATGTGTTGCATACGACGTTTATTTACATCATATTAACATTTAAAAACGATGTTTATAAAAAGAACCAAACAGCAGCTCAGGTAATTAGTGAAATTTGGAACATCTCGAAACATTATACCCCTGTAACACTTTTTTTAATAGGCCGCAAGATTCTCGATTCATCAAATCTTTATCAGTATTACAAACTACCACAAGTATCAATGAATCTATGAAATGAATGAAATATCCTATGATTTCTGATTAGGTCAAGTAATTAAATTTTCAGATAAGAATGCAGAAAGTACATGAATACCGAATGGAATTCCATTCTTAAATAATCTGTTATCATTGCTGAAACACTTTCTTTATGTACATTCTTTTAGTATTCGATGTCGTCTTCATTCCATCAATTAAATTAATATTCATTATGCCTGGGCAAATATCACTGAAAGCAAGGCTCTACACGACTCGAATCGAATGATAAATCGAACGATTTTGGATCGCGATGGGCAGTCAAGGATCATTTTATGAAGGCTTCAAGATTTAACGGGAAATTTTCCCTGTTTGAAGAAAAAAAATCTAATTTTCCTTATTCGACAAATGACACATGTCACTTATCCTATTTTTATTCACCAACATTTACCTTCTCATTAAAAATAAATTAATATAAAATGAAAAAAATCTTGTTACTCAGAAGAAAAAGACTTGTTGATTAAGTGAATATAATAAATCATTTTGAAATAAAGCATCCATATCTCTTTATTCAAACGAAAACTTCCAATTAATTAAATCCTTAGACATAAATGATAATTATTAGGTTCTTTCTTTAAAAATATCAAGTAGAATATCCGTTACTTTTTTAATGAGTTTAGTGGTACTTGTATTTTTTTCTGTCAAAGAGGAATTCCAATTAAAACTATACATTATTTCTCGTATACATAAGTCTTACAATTTTAATTAATTTTTTGTACATTAAAAAAAAATAATATGGATTGTTAATCAAAGGAAACTATGAGTACGTGCTAGTTAGAAAGTTTTTCTGCAATTTTTTGCCTTCCTTCTTTTGAAAGTCCAACGACATGAGTGCGCACTGCGCAATCATTAAAAGAGTCACGTTTTTCTATTGAAAAGGAATAAAAAATGCACACATCCGTGATTGTAGGAAATGGTGACCAAACAGGGAAAAGTGATCTGATAAACATTGAGCAGTTCTGTTTTTATTGGAATGTTCAACTTTAAAAAATAAAAATTTAATAATTTATGAATTCAACATTTTCGAAATCGGAAATAAAAATTCAATATTTATCATTTAGTATGTTTTAATAGGTTCAATAATATTCATACTGTACTGAGTATAATATTATATAATATTAATTACTTTCAATAATATATTAAAATACAGAATGCAATATACAGTAGAGTACAGCATTCACTATTACACTGTAATTTATAATTATGATAAATAAATTAACGACCTCGTTTGGACATACATACTAAAACTTTTTAATAAATCTTTAATATGTCCAAACGAGGGCGTCACTTCATTTATCTAATTTCAAGAATTTGGGTGCTGAACAAACAGAATCTGGTCATTAATATAGTACATTATATTGAAGATACAGTAATACAGATTATAATGTATTTTGCAGTATACACCAATATTTTCACCCAGACAGAAAAGTTATGCATAGTGAAAAAAATTATGTATAATTTTCATTTGTTTTATCCAAATAATGTATAAGACAAATAAATATTATACATAATTTTTCCACTATGCATAATTATTCCGCCTGGCTACTTTACTGTACATTAAAGTGAACATTGAAATTTCAAGTTTACTGTACACTTTTTACACTTTACTCTTTGCTATTATACTTTAGTATACTATATTCTGTGGTAAATTATACTGTATACTGTAAAATAAAACGTACAGTAAAATACAGTATACTTTATTTCTGCAATTTAATATCGTAAAATATCGTATACTGTACTATGAAATAAATACAGTTCTTTACAATATGCAGTTTAATACAGCATACTACACATACCGTACCATATGTTACACAACAGTATATTGAAATGTGCAGTACGATTCAGTATAATATGGTATTGGATATTGGTCAGTATACAGCATATTATAGTAGAATTCAATGTAATACCACCTTGATCAAAAAGTTTTAGGACTTTATTTTTAAAATCAAAAATACAAGTTTATTCATCATAATCGA
>JAUMHM010000003.1:813101-823476 GCA_032362435.1 Melikaiella ostensackeni | reverse complement strand
TTTGGGTCAATAAAAAACGATGTCTTTCAAAAAAAAAAAAAACCAGCAAAGATGTCATTTAATAAAGTTAGTCATAGAGTAGGTAAGTAGTTTTGAACCCCGCAGCGTGCGTCCAATTTTTCAAAGCGTAAAAAATGTGCGATTAATATAAGTAGTGATAGTGTGTTATATTACGTTAAAATAAATATACAAATTAAAGACAATAACATTATAAATTTAAAAAAGAATTTTTTTGTTAGCATAAACGTCTGCCTTGACAGTCCAAGAACTCTTCCTTGACTGGCTTGAAGACTTTAATGCTAGAGTGTTAAACGTGTTACAAATTCGCCTGTAGATTTTTTGTTGATGTGTGCGAGAACTGTGCTCGACAGAGTCTAAGAAGTCTTATGTTTCTTGAATAATTATTTACATAATTGTTTGATCACGGTATTTTCAATATTCAAGTACTTTTAGATATAGCCTGAAATCACGCTCACAGTCACGAAAAATTTCCAGCACTTTTCTCGTGTGGAATATCATAAAGAATATTTCCTGTAAATTTCATCAAAAAATTCCAAGAATTGCCTGAATAATGTCGAGTGAAGTCAAAAAGGACAAAAAACTGTGTTCTAAAAAATGGGGGTTTCGGGTTCATTTCGAAAATGGCAAAATCTACAACTTTTTTGTTCAGAGAATAAAGATGCGAAATTAAATTTCCTAAACAAATATAAACTTTCAAAATAAAAATTCGAAACTTGTTTAAAAAGTGTCTAGGGGCCAACGCCATTCAGCGACACAAATTTATAGACAATTGTGAAATCCGACCCCTCAATTGGAGTGACTTAAGAGAGAAATAGTAAAAATCAATAAGTGGGAGTTCGTTTGGGTCAAGCTGTAAAAAAAATGGGATAGCTGAAGAAAAATATAAAAATAAAGACTTTAGGTTCAAATTTAGCATTAAGTAAATTACACAAGAATGAGAAGTACAGTATAATGCAGTATACAGTAGAATTAGGAATACTGTAGAACATAGTATACAGTTGAACATGGTATACAGTACTATACAGTAATGTACAGCAATTTTGGCTAGATTACGAAATTTCGAGACGTTTAGTATACTCTACACAACAAACTTTACAGCAGAATACTGTAAATTGCTGTACTACGTATTACGGTGCAGTAAAATGCTGCATCTTAAAGTAAAACATAATACTGTATATTGCAGTACAGTGCATAATTATGTAAGTAAAATACGGTATATAACTAGGGCAGTGCACATTGTACAATAATATAAGTGCACTACTGTACTTCATAGTACAGTATGCAGTACCGTGACTATACTGCAGTGTATAGTACTATATGCGGTAGAATGCATTGTAAATGATATGCAGTGTAACACAGTATACATTATTGTACTATAGAAAACACTATATTTTATCAAACAGTAAAATGTAGACAGTAATATGCAGTACAATACAGTATGAAGTACTGCAGAGTCAAATGCTAATTTTTTGGTTCATAGTTACCTCAAAATCTGGATTGGCAGATTTTGAATTTGTCATGGCCTCGACAGCTACAGACATTGAAACTCTTATCACATAGCAACAAAAGAAGCCTCCTGTCATTAAAATAATTTGAATGTGTCTGCAACCAATGAGAGCTGAGGAGAAAAAGATCCCAATTGTACAATAAGAATTATTAAACTCTTGAAATAAGAATTTTTCAAACAAAAATATTTTTAATAAATGAAAATGGATAATGTTGTGAAATTTTGTGAAATATTAAGAAATTTTATAGTGAATTTTTAGAAAATTGTGAAAGGTTTCAGTGTAATTTATAATATATGGCTTTAAAGAATGGTGAGCATCAGAGCATTAGCAAACAATGACAAATTTTGGCAAATGTAGCAAATTGTGCAATGTGAAGAAATTATACTGAAAGTTATGAAACGTTAAAACATAATAAAAATGAAAATTCTTCACTGTTGAAAAATAATCACCATTATGAAATATTGATAAACGTTGCATATTATGACACGTTTTGACATGACCAATTCTGCAACTTCATTACACGTGCTTTTCTAATCCTACTAAGATATAACAGTTTTTAATTATTTCAATTACTTATCTTATTTAATTTTTGCTCGTTTAACTTTCTTGTAATAATACACCTAAGTGGAATAACTTAAATAAAGGTAAGGAGGATAATCATTTGTTTTCAAGTGAGTAATAACGATTGTGGTTGGAATGTCACACAGTCGATAAGATTCCACAAACATAATGACCAGAAGCTGCACTCCAGACAATTTGTTCGCACTGATTTTCACTCAAGCTTACATGAATTATTTTTATTTTTATTTAACAATAATATTAAATTTTTTCATATCATTGAATCTGAGGACCTTCAAACATTGACAGTCGTTTTTGTTCATTTCTTGTTACTTTTAATAATTAAATCATTCGAATCTAGTTTATAAAATGATAATAAAATTACTCATCTTTTATTAATGAAGTATAATGAAATATAAAATAAACATAATAATGGAATCATCGAAAGCAAAATTATTAAATCATGTAAAATACGAAAACGATTTTTTAAGAAAATATTCCATATAAATTATAGAATTATTTTTCATTATTGTCATTTGAAGATTATTGAAAGGTATCTAAAGTATTTGCTCTGATAAAAGATTTTCAATCAGGGATTTTACAACAACTTCGAGGAGCAGTATCTTAAAAATTTCACTTCATGATTGAAGTTGACTGAAGTCTAATGAAATCGATCTCGTGTTGCTTATCGTGCAATGACGTATTTTTGATTGATAAATACAGGAGCAACGAGACCACAAATCACACCGCACGTGCTTTCAATGGTCCCCAGTATAATGGATTTTTGACAATCTTTAGATTTTTTAAAATTTTCATTAAATTAGTTTCATCAGGCCAATCATCCATTTTCATAAGAAAAAATTTGTTTCAATGTATTTTCATAATTTCTACAATTATAAAAGGATAATATTTTTGTCTGCAATAAATAATATATTTGCCATACATTTTTACTGAAATAATTTATATTAATTATAATTCTTCATTATGATAATATATTATTGAGTAAGGAATTTTTATCGGTTAGCACGGAAAAAAATGTTACTGACTCTTGAAAATCTTTTTTCTTTTAGAATCAGAAGATGATTCTAACGTTGATGGTTTTATAAATGTTTTTTTTAAATTTAATAACAATATTATTTAAACAATGTGTATATTATTCTCTATATTTTTTTTATTTAATCAATGAGTCAATTGAAATGTGATTTAATAAATCACGCCACTAAATTTATCATCGAATAAAAACAGCCTTATTATCAATCAAAATATTGAAATAATTAGGAAAAAATGAACCGAATAAGTCAATGAAACAAATGATACTAATTCCATCTCAAAATTGTAAGTGACAATAGGTGAGCCGATAAATAAGTTTGTTTACACTGAAGTTATTATGGTTGCAAATTTCATGTTTTTATTATACTAACATTTTTTTGGACACACAGAATTTCCAAAATATAGATATCAAAATCATTCAAACTAATTAAATTATTCGCATGAAAAATTAGTAAATAAATATACCTAACACAATTTTTAAAATTTTGTAATGTATTTTGCAATTTTTTTTATTCTGGAAAACGCACTCACCTTTTGGTTTATGAGGTGGAACTTTCATTTTTTCGGAAATTGAAATCCGCCTGGACGAAACCCTTCTTTGTGTGGTGGTCATTTTGGCTAAAATCTGATACGGCAGCACGATCGGACACTAGAATAGAACGAAGACTTAAACTTCCGATCGACTACGGGAGATCGATGGAGTGACCGCGGTTTTATGTCAAAGCCTCGAAAAGCGTTGATCCCCTCTTAGGCGTCTTTAAATCAAAGCGACCCTGCGTTGAACGCACGTACACCTCTTCACAAAACACTTTCTGAATCTGAAATACCGAACAAATTCCCAAGAATTGCAAATTTACAACATAAAATAATTATTAATTGAATTTCAGTTGAATAACGAGTGTAAATTTTTAACTCATTTAATGTTATTTCAGAGTATGTTTTTAATTATATTAATTTTTAATTTCCTTTTTTTATTCCAATTTTCTATATTGATATATAGTACTTTACAGTACACAACATTGTATAAACTGTGCTGTAAATTATATTATGCATGCAGTAATTTATAGTAGAATATGATATGTTGTAGTACACTGTACATACCGACGGCAGTAGCTGGGTGGTGATTCTCGACTCGTCGAGATCTTGAATGTGAAGCACGGACGGGCGCGGTTAGCGCTCGGATGGGTGACCGTTCGGGAATTCTTGCTGTTTTCTGCATTTTTCCACTCCCTTGACCAAATTTTCAGGCAAATGCGAGCGCGTCTAATAAAAATTCGCCTGCAGACGGTAGGGGACTTTAGAGATTGAAAAAACCCACAGGGGTACCGAAAAGGGTATACATGAAGTAAAAATCTAATCTTATCTAATGCAGTACATTGTACATTGTATAGTACTGTACCCTATTGAACTACACATTACAGTACAGTATACAACACTGTACATTATAGTATAGTGTGCAGTAATATGTGGTTGGATATATATGGGAGTATAATGTGTATTGTACGAATGTGTGGAGTAATATACAGTATATTTCAGTATATTATAGTACAGTATGCCGTAATTTATAGTAGAATATTGTATACTATAGTACGATGTACAGTAATTTATAGTAGTATACTGCATTTATCAATAGAGTGTACGGAACTTTCCATCATTTTCACACTTGAAAAAAAATTTATTTTGCTTAAACGTCCTTAAAATTTAACAAAACAAATCTTTCCGCTGCTTGGGCACATTCTCATCGCGCGCGCCTGACAGATTTCGCGCTTCGCGCTCGATAGTATGTATATTTCGCGCTTCGCACTCGGTCCTTATACTTCCCCTACATTTTTGCACAGACCTTTTGAAACTAAAGATCAAGCCACTGACAACTGCAATTTGGTGATTTTGAATTCTCTCTTAGAAAGCTCCTTCGGCTTTAACGAATACATTCTCATCACTTGTCTCGCGCTTCGCGCTCAATTAAAGTATGTCCAAATCGAAAAATTTTCTGCATTAAGTTCAACTCTATTTTATTAAATTTATATTATATCAATTTCTGTTATATCAAATTCTGGTTACTCAACATTTTTTCATATCTCGCATACTTTTGGTGGAAAGTGGCATTTTTATTTTTTAATAATATTTTTCACGATCAAAGCAAAAACTATGCGCCTTATCAAAAAGAAAATGGTCCAAAGTAAGTTTATAGATCTTTTTACATAAGGTAAACAACTTTGCTTCTTAACATTTTTTTTCGCATCTCCTATAGTTTTGCTGGAAAATGGAATTTTTTATTTTTTAAAAAGCATTTTCGATGTCAACCTTCTACATATATTATTGTTGAAATATATTGAAAATACATTCCTGATAACGTATATCACACATTTCATGGTCAACCAGTCGAGAAGATTGATGTAACTCTAAGCAAATTGCGAAGAAGTCGATTTTTTACGATTTTTAAAAATTTCAAGGTCGTTTAGGCAGAGTAAAAAATATTTTAATGGCATTATCGCTACACAGGTATAAATACATTTTCTAACTTAGGTCGCATTTAAAAAATGTTGTCCTTAAAATAAAAAGTGTGTTGCTTTTAGTGCTTTTTGACCATATCTATGATGCGGATATAAAAGAAATTCTTTAAAAAATAAGACTGATGAAATGTCCTGTATAGGGGGTCGATTATGTATGATTTCACATGTCATATTTCACATTTCACTCAATATTTTTCTTATGCCTTTGTTTTTGTTGTCAAATTCACGTCCTGTTTCAGAACTCACTTAAAGTAAACCTCCTCATATGACGTAAATTTGACAGCAAAAACAGTGACATGGGAAAATTAAAAGTAAAATCTTACGCCAGAATACAATCTATTATAGAATTTCTTAAAATAGTACTTTACAAGAGTCTACAGCATACAGTATCACAACATACTGTATTTCAAATCTAAACTATGGAATATACAATATATTTTATATTATCTTTTACTCAATATTCAACAGCATTTAGTATTGCACAAAAATGTATAGAATACACTATACAGTATACAATATATAACAATAATATTCACTGTAGAATACTTTATCATATACACTATCTAGTTAAGTATTTAATCGCAATTTTTTATCTAATTAATTTTTAGTTTTTAAATTGTATTTCAATATTCAAGATTGTGTTACAGTACTTTACACTACGCAGTATTATGTAGCATACTGTCCTGCCAATTAGACAGAAGACAGTATTTCACAGCTTGATACGATAAACAGACTTTCACACAATACAATATTGTACAGTTTTAACAGAATGTAGCATACGCTGTTTTTTGATAAATTTCAGTATTGAGTATGTTAGAGTATACAGTATCAAGTGTCAATGCAGGATAAAATTTGCAGTATTGTACAGCACTGTATAACGAATAGAGTAGAATATTTAAATTTATATTTTTTATTAAGTAATGAATTCTGCTGCATAAGCATAAAGTAAACTATACCGTATTCTGTTACGCACATTACTACAGTGTATTTTATAATACATATAAAATAGTATAAAGTTATATACATTATACATACAATATCCATTATTGTAGAATATCATATATATGCATTTTTTCAATATAAAAAAGTGTAGTATGCAGCACTGTAAAGTGTACTTTACGCTGTACAATAAATAGAATTTTTCACAATACAATATTGTACAGTTTTAATGGAATGTAGCATACACTCTTTTCAAATAAATTTCAGTATTGAATATTTTAGAGTATATAGTATCAAGTACCAATGCATGATAAAGTTTGCAGTATTGTACAGCACTGTATAACAAGTAGAGCAGAATATTTATATTTTTATCAAGTTATGTATTCTGTTGTATGAGTATAAAGTAAACTACACCGTATTTAGTTACACACATTACTATAGTGTATTTTATAATAAATATAAAACAGTATGGAGTTATATACATGCAATATTCATTATTGTACAATATCATAGATATGCATTTTTTCAATTTAAGGAAGTGTAGTATGCAGCACTGTAAAGTGTACATTACGCTGTACAATATACATAAGTTTGCAGTATTGAAATTACAGTACAGTGAATGATATAGAGAATAGTGGAAAACACAGAGAATATTACGTAGAGTATTCGAAATAGTAAAAATATGATGCGTAGTATAGAATATATAGCATAATACAGTGACCGAATCCATTTCAAATCAGGCGGGCGGTGCAACTTAAAGTTACAGAATCATTCGCCTCTTAGATATGTTGTTTTTCGAAGGAAATAAGACGACACGTATTTTACCGTTTTGAACAAAAAAATTGTTTTCGCGAAGCTTAGAGTATTTGAAATTGTAGGGTTGTTTTCCAAAAAACACGAATTTTTTCCTTAGACCTTCATAACTTTTGACATACATTGAGGTATTCAAATTTTCTTTCCTCATCCTGATGCGGTTAATTGTCGCCTTTCCAAATCCGCCAGAAAATTAACAAAATATTAAAAATTCACAAAATGGCGGCGGTTTTTCTGAAAATATTAAAAGTCGATTTTCTCAAAAACCCCACCTTTTTTTGCTCAAATTTTTTTGCTAAACTGAAACCTCTATAAGGAAGACATTCTGTGAGTTTCAAATGGGCCTACCAATTTTGTGGCCATGAAATTTTTTTTCCAGAAACTGAATTTTCGCATTTTTCTTACAAACAACGACTGATTTGATAAACTGCTGAAATTAAACTTTGATCATCTTAAAAAGTCCTACAAGTTTTCAAAATTCAGCCAAGAAGACAAAGTCGAATTTAATAGAAGACCCCACTTTCCTCATTTTATCCAATTTTTTTTTTCAATTCTTGCTTATAAAAAGAAGACTTTCTGTAAGTTTTATGGAGGCTAAATCATTTTTATAGCTACGAGAATTTTTTTTTCGAAAAATTGAATTTTTCAATTTGTCTTGCGAACAATGCAAGATTTCATAAAAGAGTAAGAGATATTTTTGTCCAGAACTTTTCAAAATGAGCAGTTTTTTCTTAGCATTTTGTCGAATCGGTCATTGTTTGTAAGGAAAGTGCGAAAATTCAATTCTTCGAAAAAAAATTCTCGTAGCCACAAAATTGGTTTGGCCCACTTTAAACTCACAGAATATCTTCTTTATAGAAGTATCAATTCAGAAAAAAATTGATCAAAAACAGGTGGGGTTTTTGAGAAAATCGACTTTTAATATTTTCAGAAAAACCGCCACCATGTTGTGAATTTTCAATATTTTGTTAATTTTTCGGTGGATTTCCAGAGACGACAATTAACCTCACCAGAGTCACGATAAAAAAACTCAAATATTTGAATCAGGCCAAAAGTTATAAACGTTTAGAGAAAAACAATTTTTTTTTAAAGAACCCTACAATTTCAAATACATCCAGTAGTGTTTCATTGTTGATCTACTGATCCTTTAAAATTTATTTGCACACGGAGAAAAAGTACTGAAAAATTTACTGGAATAGTGCCAGACTTTTGGTTAGGCCATAATTTTGATAAAGTCTCTTATATTTTTTATCAAGAGTTCATAAATTTTCATAGAAAATTTAAAAAAAGTAATGGAAGTGTTCAAGCACAATTAAGGAACAACAGTCCTGGATTTTTTATCAGGTAGTTCATAGCGAAATTGTAGAAAGTCATCACATGGTTATAAACGAATTCTTCATATTTTTAAAGACTTGAATTCAATAATTTCGTGAGTTAGAGAGAAAGCACTAGAATATGAGAATATGAGTCAATTTGAGATTTTGTAAAATTATTTTCCCGCATGAGGTTGTTTCCCATTGCATAGAAATTCATTAATTTTTCATTAAAAGAATTCTGAACTGAAGAAAGAATTTTATTTTTCAATTGATTTATGTTGGCGGTTTTCTATTGTATGAAGAGATGCAGGTGGAAAAAATTAATCGCAATATTTTTATATAGGTTCTAAAATGCTAACATTTGACAATTCTAAATGAGAAAAGCGAGAAATTAAATAATTTTATCTTGAAAATGTTTCAAATCGAATAATATAAAATTAAGATTTTCATAATCAGACAATTTCAAATTTAAGCCTTTAAAATTGAACAATTTCTAAGTATTATGAAAAATTTGTATTAAAGATTTTTAAAAGGTAATTAATGAAAATTTAACAATATTTGACAGTAAAAAAAGCAATTATCAAATTGAAACTATGAATTTCATAATTTCAAATTTTAATCATTTTTAAAATAATTTTGAACGATTCAATTTCACAGTCTAATTCAGAGACGAATTTACCTAGGAGCAACCGGGGCAATGCCCCGGAGCTCCCTGATAGGGAAAAAAGAAAGCGAGAAAAAAATTAAAACTGAGAAATAGGGCCCCGCATTTTACTTCGCCGCGGGGCCCCTTCAGCCCGAGCTCCGCCCCTGATCTAATTTGAAAAAATGTTCAGTTTTAAACGAAGTTTAAAATCGTTTAATTTTTAACGCTCCACAATTTTAATTGTTTCGCTTTAAGTGTTTCCTATCAGGAATAAGGAAATTATTTTTGTCTGTCTGTCTCTAGGGTTACCTGAATGTTGTTGACACACTTTTTCAGAGTCCCACTATGAAGATCAATTTCGCTAACCATATTTATTCAATCAAAATTCAAAAATGACGCTACATAAAACACATGAAAAAGTGGCTTTTTACAGTAAACGCTTATTCTCATGAATAAAAAGTAGTAATCCTATTTTTCAACTTTGAATTTCTTAAATGAATAATCCTAAACTTCCCTTTAAGACCAAAATAAAACCAATAAATGATATTTTCTTGATTTAAACATTAAAAATATGTTTCAGCCCTCATGATTCAATTTGAAAATATTCATAGTTAACTCTTTTATTTTTACTTTGTATATTTAAACATTTTTAAGTAGATACTGTAGACAATTTAAACAATGTTGATTTCGTAACATTAGACAATTTCTAGATGTTTAAAATTCAACAATTTCTAAATTATCAATTTTACGTACATGTAAGTTTTTCGAATATGAACAATTACACAGCAACACAAAAAAAAAGTTTCGTGACCTGGGGACGCGGCACATGTTTTCCTATGGATTTTGACGCGCTGAATCCGAATCCGTGTCAGAATTTGCCCTACACGTCAGCGTTTCACCCTAACATTGAAAAACTCAAAAAATTAGCATTTCCTGTTCTGGAGATGAGGCATATCAATTCTTATGTTTTTCGATGCACTGAATGCGAATTAGCTGTCAGAATTGATCCCA
>JAUMHM010000003.1:758056-782314 GCA_032362435.1 Melikaiella ostensackeni | reverse complement strand
ATTTTTGCCCCCCCCCCCCCCAATTCTGCCGCCCTAGGCACGTGCCTATGTTGCCCATATGGTAAATCCGCCACTGGCTATGTATGCGCTCCTGAGGGTTTACTCACTCATCTCTCTCAATCCGGTCGAAACTATATTTTTAATAGCCTCCGCATACTGGCCGACCAGACCCGAGGCTGGACAGGTTGCGCGAGATGAGTGTAAGTGAATTATAGCCTACAAACCATATAATAGTAAATAATAGTACTGAATAGTACTCCAATGATAACAAATATCACCTATGATTAAATACATAAATTATTACTACTATAGGGCCGTTCAAAAAGTACGTCACACGGCCAGAAGGTTGGAGGGGGTTACAGGTTTTGTGACGAAGGGGTGGAGGGGTTCACGCAAATTTCGAACTGCATTAGAATCCAATAAAATAATCCAACTATTTTTCGTTGGAAATTAATTTTTTTCAATTGAAAAGTCTACTATTATATTTTTGGCTCAGAATTCACCTCTTTTGGTTAAAAATTCTCCTGTTTGGTTGAAAATTGAACTATTTGCTTGAAAATTTGTTCTTTTTTGGTTGAAAATTATTTTCTTTCAACTGAAAACTTGAATATTTCATTATTGGTTGAAAATTGATCGTTTTTAGTTGAAAATGTATGTATTTTCTTCTAAATTCGTCTTTTTTGGTAGCAAATTAATCTTCCCGATTGAAAATTCAACTACATGGTTGAAGGTTGAATTTTTTATTAAAAATTTATTCTATTAGTTGAAGATCCATCTCTTTGATTAAAAATTTAACTATTTGGTTGAAAATTCGTTTTTTTTTTTTGTTCAAAATAAACTTTTCAACTGCAAACTTAAGTATTCAATTTTTAGTTGAAAATTAACTCTTGTTGAAAAATCTTTTTTTTTCTTGTTGAAAATCAATTTCTTAACTGCGAATTTAAGTATTCAATTTTTGATTAAAAATTGATCGTTTTTAGTTTGAGATTCAATTATTTGGTTGAAAATTAACTTTTTTCTTGAAAACTCATATTTTCCGGTTTGAAAACTCCACTTTTTCTGTAAAAAAAATCGTCTTTTTGGTAGAAAATTAATCTTCTTAGTTGAAGATTCTACTATCTTGTTGAATCTTCGTCTTTTTTGGTTCAATTCGACTGTTTTTAATTTAAAATTAAAATATTTTCTGGTTGAAATATCAACTATTATATTTTTCGTTGATAGTTAATCTTTTTGGTTAAATTAGACTGTTTTCGATTTAAAATTGAAATCGGTTTTTGGGTTGGAAAATCAACAATTACATTTTTCGTAGAGAATTAATTTTTTTATTGAGAATTCCGCTATTTGGTTGAGAGTTAAATTACTTTGTTAAAAATTCATTTTTTCGGTTGAAAATTTACCTTTTTTAATTGGAAATTGAACTATTTGGTTTCAAATTAATGTATTTTATTGAAAATTCGTTTATTCTAGTAGAAAGTTAATATTCTTGGTAAAAAATTCATTTTTTTTTAAAATTGAAAATTGAACAATTTTGTTAAAAATTCAATTATTCTGTTGAAAATATAATTATTTTGTTGAAAATTTAACTGTTTTGTTAAAGATTCGTCTTTTTGGATAGAAAATTTGTCCTTTAGGGTTGAAAGTTTAACTGTCTTCTAAAAAATTCTTTCTTTTGGCTGGAAAATCCAACTATTTTATTGAAAATTCAACTGTCTTTTGTTAAACTTCAATTTTTTTTTTGTTTAATAATTTCACAATTTGGTTAAAAATTCATCTTTGTAGGCTGAAAATTCAAATATTTGGTTAAAAATTTGTCTCTTTTGCTTGAAAGTTCAACTGTTATGTTGTAAATGCAACTGTTTGGTCTAAAATTAATTTTTTGTTCTTGAAAATTCAATATATTCCGACTTAAAATCATAAGCGTTTCATATTGAAATCAATAGGGTACCTGTACATTAATTTCATTTAAAAGAATTCATCATTATTCCCCTAATTTTCGTGAAAAATCATCTTATGAAACGAAGAAAAAATTTTTGCTTAAAGGGGAAGGGTGTTCGTATTTGTGACGTTACCCTGGGGGGGTCAAGCTTTGTGTGATGATCTGTGATAAAGAAGGGGACAGGTGCAAAAGTTTTCAAACTAGTGTGACGGTGTGACGTAGTTTTTGAACGGCCCCTATTGGGAACCGCAGAATTGCGATGTGCCATCTGGTGGCGAAAAATATTACTAGTCAAAGTGGGTCGGTTTCAAATATCACGTGCTGTTTGTATTGAAAGTAGTGAAACGAAATAATTTAAATAGCTATGATTAAGAAAGTGTCATCAAAGAGGACGCATTTCAGTTTAGAAATGGATGCTAGAGGAATGAAATTCAGTGCCAAGAAGACGAAAAGCAAATCGTTTTGTTCTGTGTTTGGGCGCTCTAGTAAAGCCTGCAAAGACCAAAAAGTCCGTTTTCATAAATTTCCTGAATCTAAATAAAGTGATGTAAAAGTTTTAAATAAAAATGGATTGGAAGAAAAGGCAGATCGCAAAAACAATGGGAAAATGTACTTAAAATGGGGAAAAAGGTAACCCCATACATGCAGATGTGTTCTCTACATTTTAAACGTGATTACTTTATTCTAGGTAAGTTCACAACTCTCTTATTGACACTTTTTTGGATCTCCCGAAACCTAGCTAATAATTATTTTCTATCACATGATTTTAAATATAATTTGTGTTCCTTCAATAATTACATTTTTATAACCTCAAAAAAGCGTATAAATTCAATCTGAAAAATGTATATTGTCTTTATAGATAAATCTGCAGGAAAAATAAGGTGTTTGAAATCATTCGTTCCATCTTTTACGACACCTTGGAAGCTTATTTGTCCTCTTATTTCATGAGGTTTATCCCTCAAACTTAAAGTTTTCATACAAAATGCAATTACTTTAATACAAGTTTCGTCTTCGGCTTCTTTGTCACAAAATATGACATGTCGACAGCATGCAAAACTCTCTCTCCTTCAACAAAATTTTTGCAGGAAGGTGTAGATGTCGTGAACCGACAAATTTCAGCGATACACAGTTTCATTGTTCCTTTAAAATTCACAAAAACACAAAAAACCGGTCTTTCACCTGTCAGCTAGACGTCCACAAACGACCCACTTACGGCGGTCATTTTGTTTATGTGACGTCACGATTTCGGATCCCAATACTCAATAAATTATTTTAAACATACCCAATAGCATCAAGTACTTCTGTAATAATACCAAAATTTGCATACAGTAGGATGACTACAATTTTTTGTATTTTTTACTAATTAATGATAGTACCATCTACTGCTGTATTTTGACTATGATAGTACTGTATAGTTCTATTATAATTCAGAATAGTACCAGATAGAACATCAAAAGTACTCCCAACATATTATATAGGAATATTATCGAAAAGTTCCACAATAGTACTGAATAGTACCGCTCAATAAAATAATGTAGAAATGTAACAGTACCGGTCAAAATCGCAATTTTTAACTATTATACACCAACGTGTATCTAATATGACAATCCTTAATAGTACTCTAACAAAAATATACTATGAAAGTAATTTTAATTAGAAAATGAAAGCAGCGAGCGTTACGTAATTTTATAATGGTCCCTAATTAAAAAGTACTTTTTTCAGATACATAAATTTATACATTTTATACATATACATATGCATTTATACATTTTTAAATACATAGTTTATATAGGTAGTTTAAATACATATAAGTTTATAAGTTTATTTCAAGTTCCATTACAATTTTTTCACGTTGTTAATTAATATAATTCAATGTATCTGATTCATTTGTTTAGATATTTTTTATTAGATAATTGCTGTTTGATGTGTGATATTGATAAGACACACTGCAAACGTTGTAATTACATTTCACCACAGAGCCTACTTTGAACACATTTCAGAAAAAAAAACATTGACTGTTTCAGTTTATCAGAATTAACGATTAACGGAAAGTCTTCTTTGCTATGTTTATTAATTTTTTTAAATCACTGTTTACACAACACTTTGGTCGAGGTTCTTGTAACTCATTGCTTTGAGAGGCCTTTGGTCTCCGTTGTAAATTGCAATAAAAATTAAATCAGGAAGTAAATTTCCGGTCTTTTTAGGTATCTTTATTCCCGTTTTTATCTGTCTTTATTATCTGTCTTTTTATCTATTTTATTCAGAGATTTTTTTGTAAGTAAAAATAAGTATTTATTAAAATATATATTAAAATTTCTCATTGTTTGCAAATTAAATAATTTTATTTATCTGCATGGTACTAAATGAATTATTAATTAACTAGCAATTATGATTCGCGCGCTACGCACTCGAGAAGTTTCTTATTGGCAGTCCAATTCTCAATACATATAAATATTTCAGGGAGGCCTCTAAAAACGAAAACAACTTTTTGGTTTTTTTTCGGTTAACAAACATTTTTCCAGGTCATTAAAATTTTAAAAATCAAACCTTTCAAACCTGAAAAACTTTTCAACTTAAGTATTGAATGCTTAACCGCAAAATCAAAACATTCAAAGCATCAAAACTTATCTGAATTTAAAGCATTAATAAAAAGTGTAGACTCTCTCTGCAATCTTATGCAATCTCGTGCAATCTCATGGAATCTTTCAAAATCCCTTGTAATTCCCCCCCCCCCTTAAGAAAAAATATTCTAGGGAATTTAGAATAGGTCTATAATGATTTTTCTATAATAAATTTCTTATACTTTTTTCGCGATCCTAGAAAAATCAGTATAGAAGTAAATAATGTTGAAATACTGAAAGAAGTGATGAAAAAAATAGAGAACTACAAACGAATTATTTATTTATTTAACGTAGGATTTCAATTTATTTGAAGGGATCTAACAGGATACCACAGATTTCAAGGAATTTTACAGAATTCGAAAAGAGTTAAAATATGTCAAATACTTCAAGAGATTTCAACGAATTTCAAGGAATTCCAGAGGATTTCCACGAATTTTAAGAAATTTCATCGTATTTCATAAAAAATTCACGAGGTTTGAAATTATTACAAAGGCTTCCAAACATTTTGAGGAATTTTACAGAATTCAAAAAGAGTTCAAATATTTCAAATACATCAAGAGATTTCAACGAATTTCAAGGAATTCCAGAATTTCCACGAATTTTAAGCAATTTCATCGTATTTTATAAAATATTCACGAGGTTTGAAATTATTACAAAGGCTTCCAAACATTTCAAAGGATTTTAGAGGATTTCAGAGATTCTCAAACATTTCCTGGGATTTTAAAGGATTTCAACGTATTTTTATAGAAAATAAGGGAATAGGGTTTTCAAAGACTTGAATGGATTTCTAAAGAATAAAATTTCAAGGGATTCCTAGCGATTTCAGGGGATTTGAAAATTGTAAGAGATATAAAGGAATTTTGAAAAATTCAAAGGATTTTAAGATTTTAAGTTCTTTAACAAACTTTCAAAGAATTTCAAGACATTTAATTAAATGATAATTTGATTAAATAATTTTAATGGATTAAAAAATATTTCCAAAGATATAGGGATTTCAAGAGACTTCAAAGGATTTTCATGGATTTCTCTGAAATTTCAACCGATTTTAAATATATCAAGGGAATTCATAGATTTTTGCTATGTAAAGTTTATTTGTGCAGAATCGCTATTTTTGTTTATAGTATTTCCATATGAGATTATGAGTAGCTTAAAATAAATCATTCCTTTGTAATTCCTTTTCTTTTTACTTTAATTCTTTCAATACTTTTGTATTATTTATTTTAATGCTGATTATCCTATAATCCTTCCTGTATAGTACCAGAGTAATGAACCCTTCTTTTCATGAATAAAAAGTAATAATCCCATTTTTTAATGTTAAGTATCTTAAATAAAGAAACTTAAGCCTTTCTTTGAGACCATTAAAATAAAAGCAGAAAATGTTTTCTTTTAATTTAAACATTTTTTATTTTTCTTAATTTTTAACTTAAAATTGTTTCATTCCTCAGGGTTTGATTTGAAAATGTTCATAATTGAGTCTTTTAATTTTACTTCGTACATTTACAATTTTTTGAACAGATACGGTTTTTAGTGCTTAGACAATTGTAAATAAAAAGTGTTTGAAATTAAACAATTATCTGTTATCTCCTACGGATCAGGTAATAAAAAGCTGTACGTAAAAAAATGGGATCCATTAAAATAGTAAAATTACGAAAATAAGAGATTTTCTATACATATTTTATTAACTAGAATTAATCATTTATTAAATTATTTAACTCGTTTCAACAAATTTTTGAACTCCGAATATTTAAAAATTAGAGTTTATGGATTTTTAAATATTTTTTGTTTTTAATATTAGAAAATAAAAATTCGGGGATAGTAGCAAGTGGCACTATAATACCATCAAATTTTTCTCTAATAGTGCCAGACAGTAGTAAATATTTTTGATTTGATAGAAAATTGTTAATATAATTCATATTGTAATTTTACTTAACTTTCAATTAGTTCAATAATAAACAATATTTTTGCCGTAAACATTTTTTTTCATTTTCTTCATTTCGGAAATGCTTATTGTTAAAGAAATGCTTTATTTGATTCTCATTTAAGTTTCTCTTACTATTTGATTTCGTTTATAATAGCGTAGACACTTAATAATTTATTCGATGCTAATTATTGTTAGTCCATGAAATAGTAACCTAATACCCTCTTTTCTCGAGAAAATGAGGAAATTGAATCTCAAGAACTCAAAATTCCAAAGGCCTCCGATTTTAAACCTAAAGCATTTCCTTTCACAATTAAACAATTCAAAATGAAAGCAAGATCTCGACCTTCCAGACAAGGTTTTAAACAATTATTTTGCTTTATGCAATTATTTGGTTTTAATAATTAATATAATATTATAAAATTGTTATACCTAAGCCTTACGATTATATTTTAACTATTGAATTTAAATTAATCTTGATGTACGAAGTGAACATAATAATAATTTTATCAATTTTAAATTTTATTTATTGTATTATGTATTATTATATTGTAATATTATTTAAATATTAACATTATTTCAATTTATAATTGAAAATAAGTTTATGGCTAACGGAAATTATTATTTTATTTTA
This sequence comes from Melikaiella ostensackeni, assembly GCA_032362435.1. Taxonomy (NCBI): domain Eukaryota; kingdom Metazoa; phylum Arthropoda; class Insecta; order Hymenoptera; family Cynipidae; genus Melikaiella; species Melikaiella ostensackeni. Next base: position 775,205 of record JAUMHM010000003.1, on the reverse strand, counting down.
ATAACTAATAATTCAATTATTTCATTAAAAAAAGGTCAATAATAAACTTCAACTAAATTCAATTTTACAAAGCAAAAAAGGAACACCAATTGGTAAATTAAATTTTTTTTTCAGAAATTTGACTTATGTAATTCACTTTTTCAATTGAATTTGTAAACCGTCAAGAAGTTGATATTAATTTTATAAAGTTTTGAAAAAATCTTAAAATAATGCAAAATTAAATTCAAATTTTTGCTATAATTAATTTTAAAAATGAAGATGTTCTTAGAATTTATCAGACCATGAACCGTTCCCAAGATCCATAATCACTCGCATTCCTGCATTGTATTATTAATACACGTGTTTCCGTGTAACAACTTGCGCAATCATACTTTTAACATTTATGAGTTTATATGTACACTTAACTCTGGGTTTCGGGTATGGCCTGCGATAGCCGTGAGGCTCTTCCAAGATTTTTGTGACGTAAGCAGTCAGGGCCGTATGAACCATTTCCAGTAGAATTATATAATATTAATTAACTGTATTGTATACAAATGCGAAATATGCACGCGAGTGTTCGAACTGCCCGCTTTGTGGCTACGGAACTGCTCATACACGAATACGAGCCGGTGGAAATTATAGGAAGGACTTAAATCTAGATGACTTAAATCCAGAGTTGAGTGTATATGTATATGCGGATAACAAAAACAGAAACAAAAGACTGAATAACAATAGGAATTCCAAAAAAAAGAACCTCATTGAAGAACATTGTAATCAGCAAAACAATTTCAAATAAAAACACGTATAAATAAAACTTGAGTGGAAAAATTCATAATTTTAAATTGCACTTTTAAACCGGTTTCATTGTCAAGAACGTGCTCTAAAACTTGATATGAGGAATTTGCTTTCTTTTATCAATTCTGCGTCTGCGATAAAATTATGTCTACGTCTATTACTTAATAGATTAAGTATTTTTTTATTATTCTATTTCATTCTATTACTTAATACTAGATAATTTTTTTAAAAATATTTGTTTGAAAAAATCTATTTAAAACATTTCGAATACGGAAGCTTTTGTTATTGCCTCTGTTATGATGAGATTGCAGCATGTCTTACATAATTTTAAATAGGAAATCCTTGCACTCAGTAAGTGAACAAGACCATGGAAATATAAACCAAAAATTAAAAAAGAAAGAAAAAAATATTCAATAATATGCTCAAATAACCTTGTTTTATTTTGATGGTAATATAATTTTTTTTTAATTTTGTAAGTTTAGTTTAATAATCTAATTTAATTTGTTTTTTTTCAATTTCTATTTATTGTTTGTAAATAATTTCATTATTTTTATTTTTAATTCTATGTATTCATTAGGTTTGAATCTTATATTTCTTATATTATATAACATTTGACTCTTTTAGCCCTATAGAATTTTATGAAAAAAATAATTCATTTTATTTCGTAAAGTTATTTTTTATTATTATCTTATTATTTTTATTATTTTAAAAAATACCTGCAGGTACAGGAGAACCCTCCGAAGAATTTGCTTCCTCCACTTTAGACGCGGTCATTTTGCATCGAAACCGCATTTTCCAAAGCTTCACTCTCTTATAAGTCATGCCCCTCTTTTCCGCAAGAATTGTGTCCCACTACTTTACTTTGTTGATAATATAATATGTCTAATCAGTCATGCAGGCTGATGGAAATCAAGCGGCGCAATAATAGGAAAATCTCCTGTAATTAAATTTCGAATTCAGAAAAAGTTTTTAGAAATTAGAAAATAGTAAAAAGAGGAAGAATTGAAAACAAAGTTTTGATTGTTTATAAATTCGTATATTTTTTAAATTAGGCGCTTTTCAATTTTATTTTAATTTGAATTTTCGAATATTCGAGCTCAGCATTCTGTTTCTTGTTTATCTGATAACTTATCTTATCTGATCTTTCATTATCTGAAACCTGACACTTTCGAATTTCGATTTTCTTAAATTGAGGCTTTTTTTCAAAAACTTGACTTCTCAAAATTGGGGGCATTACCAAAATTCAAAATTGTGGTTTCAAAAATCCTGACGTCATCAAATTGTATCTTTTCCCAAACCCAACCGTTTCCAATTCTTTTTGACAATTTTATCACAACCAAATTTGGATTTTTCTAAAATGAATCATATTCAAACTTTTTTATTCGCTCGGATTCGAGCATGTTCAAAATATTACGAAAATTAAAACAATCATAATTTTGACTTTATTTAGAAACTCAGGTCTTTATATAATTTTCATCTCATTTAAATTTCAACTGTTGAAATTTAGACGCTTCCAATTTTTGAATTTTCAAAATTAGCTGCCTGCAATTTGTGATTTTTCATATATCTGGGACTTCAACATTTCAAGAATCAAACATTTCCGAATTTCAATTTTTGCAAAATATTCCAGGCGCTTCAAAATTTTTATTTAACGAAACTTCATGTACCATCTTTTATATCCTGAAAACTGCTAGTGCTTTTTCAAAATTCAAATGCTGTTCCACACTTTTTTCTCTTCAAAATTTGGATTTTATAAAATTCTAAATTTTCAAAAATTCTCACTCTATCAAATTTCAATTGTTATCAAATCCGCTGCTTTCAGATTATCATTTTACAAAATTGCGTCGCTTCTAAACTAAATTTTCCGAAATGCAAGTGCTATCAACATTTGAATTTGGGTGCTATTTAAAACTTGACCCGTTCCAAATTTAAGTAATCCAGAAATCATACATTTCCAAGTTTCATCTTTATGAAATTTTAAAATATCAAAATCTCTTCACACAATAAAAAAATCTATATTATATAGATTATGATTTATTACTTACTTTACAAGTATATAATTATATTTATAATACTTATTATTACTCACTCTATCATTTAATTATAAAAATATTGCCTGTAATCTACGTGACACTATAAACGATTGTCTCGCCCTTTTCATAACTAGGAACGAATTTTTTTCATAGGAAATAAGAAGTAAAAAAATCGGATTAAGTCTGCACTGTCTATACAAAAATAGCTTTGCGAATCTTACTTTTGAACAAGTTTTGTTGTAAAAGGTTAACTCAAAATAAAATTTAGTTTAATGTCAACGACTTCGTTTTCGTTGTAATTTTCTTTTTTTCGGAAGTGGTTCTGCGGTTTCAACGGTGGCTGTATTTTCTTGATTTTCATTTACTGGCTCCTCATTGAAAGGCAGAGATCTTCTTTCTGATCCTTCTGAAGATTTTCGGGGCGTTGGGCAAAGTCCTAATTCTGGCACACTGTAAAAATTTTAATTGATTTATTTAAGACGATTAATGAGGTTATATTATATATTAATTGACATAAAGAGAATAATTTATTGAATAAATTTGTTAAATGAAAGTCAACAAAGATCAGGTGAGTCTCATTTATCAACAATTTTTCATCACATAATATATTAAATCAAAAATAATTTATTTGTGCTATTATGCATACGATTTCATAAAATAATGCATATTTTCAATACTATAGAAAACATTCGCGCACTTTAAGAATCTCAAAAATACTAAGAAATATTAATATTCAATCAGGCACGTACTTATGTATATTAAATATTTTATTCGAAAAAAATATAATTACATGCCTATATCAAAATTGAATAACTCTGAGTTTTAAGTATTGAAAATTGAACCGATTATATGAAAAAGATTTGTAAATGGAATCATTTTAGACTGAAATTTTTTGGAACTGAACAATTTAATTATGTATCATGAAAATCATTTTAAAATTAATAACTTATAATTGGAAGAGTTTAAAATTAAAGAAAAAACATTTTGAACGTGACAATTTAAAATTTAAAATTGTTAGCATTTATAAACATACAAATTACGATTTTTCACTGAGCAGCATTCCAAAATAAGAAATTGTAGAATTTCAAATCATAAGCATTCAAATCAACAATGTAAAATTCAGAATTGAATAATTTTTTTAACAGATAACAAATACATTATTTTTGAATAAATCACTTCAAATTAAACACTTTGAAATCTTCAAAATTAACAAGTTAAAGTTAAAATATAAAAAACTGAAAAATTTCAAGTTAAGATGGTAAAAAAATGCATAATTTCGAATTTAAATTGTTCGAAATTGAACAAAATTAAAAATGACAGAAAATAATTCTAAAAACCATTTCTAAATTCAAAATTTACAATATTGGACGATATTAAATAATTTATGTACTAAAAATTAGACGAACATTAATTAGAAGAATTCGAAATGGAAATTAAAAAAAAAATGTAAATAAGGAGGTTCCGAAATAGAAAAAATTAAAATGAAAATTCAAAATCAAGTAGCTGCATGTTTGAGGTTTCCAAAATGTTTTGAAAAATTTAATATTTTGATGAAACTAATTAGAAGAGGAGCCATTTCAAATGAGGATCGTACAAAATTGAACAATTTGAAATTTAAATTGTTCGAAACTTATTATTTAACATTGAAAGCAATTTGAACTTGCAGCCTTGAAGATTGAATCAAATTTAATCTCGATTTCAATTAACGGAATTGTGAATAGAATAAACATTATAAAGTAAAAAAATGTATTCCAAAAGCATGAAATGTTTAAAATCGAATAATTTGAAATTTGAATAATTAAAAGTTAAAACACAAAAATTAAAAAATGCCAAATAAAAAGTATTTAAAAGTTCCAAGTTGAACAAGTTTCGTTTGTCAATGTTAGCAACTGAACAATTATAATTAATGCATTGAAAATATCAAAATTTTTTAACTTGAACTGAACATTTGGGAATAGGAACATGCAATGAGTGAAATCGAAGATTTTTTAATGCACTTAAAACGTGTTAAACTTGTATTAATTCCACGTCATTTTGCAAAATATAAGAATTTTGTACCAACTTGCATAGAAAATATAAGCCTTTTAATAAATATTCTGTCTTATGGACCTAACCTAGCAGAATCATAGAAACCGGAGATTTCTATTCGAACATCCAAGAAATTTAATCAGAAAACTCATGAAAGTCTTTCTAAAAATCATAAAAATTAATCAACTGAAAACTCACCACCGATTAATACATAATATTAATAATTAATTTTGAAGTGGTTGTAATTCAACTTATTAACGAAAATTGACGTGCAATTTGGCAACGTTGCATGAAGACGTTAATTTAGCGGGAAACAAATTCACTAAATATTTTGAATGCCAGCAGAGGTGCCAACATGATAACACACCAAAAATGAAAAAAAGCTATTGTTGAAATTATTAAATTCATAATTATGACTTTCTGGCAGTGAAAAAGTGTTTCTTGTTCATTTGTATTGGAATTAGTATGGATTATGTCTGAAAAATCTGCTGTTGGTATATTAAGAAATGTGTTTTTTTTAGAAACTTAACATAAATTTGCAATTAAAAGCGCAATATATGCAGTATTATGGAATTCTTACGAAATAAGTAATCTTTTCAACTCTTTTTGCATTTTATAAGAACGTATTCACAACTTTTTTCTAGATATTATTATGACAGAATTTGCGCATGTTACTCATAAAATAAAGGAGAATTTAACGCTTGTTTAATTGAAATTAAAATTCTTACCCAAAATCTTCATCCTTTTCAAGCGAACCTTCCGCCGTCTCAATTCTACTAGGACACGTTGCTGCAGGTTCCAATGGTCTATTTTCAGCCTCAAGCGTTTTCTGAGTCTGACTCGTGCTAATTTTTTGAGACTGAGTCAAAAACCGATTCCTCGTCATGTTATTATGCTGCACCGGCGGAGCGATTCCCTGATTTTTGTAAGCTTTCGTCAAATCTAAGGTCGCACACTTCGTGCAATTGTAAGTCTTATAAATTCCTACGAGATAATTCGATAATTCAAACATATTCGAACGCAAAGAAATCACGATGAATTGTGCGTTCTTCGTCCTTTCTTTAATATAATTTCCCACAATCGAGACGTTTTTAAAATCTAAGGCAGCGTCGATTTCGTCCATAAAATAAAAAGGAGTTGGTTTGTAATGATGAAGGGCGAAAACCAAAGCCAGGGAACTTAGAGTTTTTTCTCCTCCACTCAAGTTGCTGATATTCTTCCACGATTTTTTTGGCGGACGAACGCTAAATACAATTCCTAAAATTTGAGAAAAAATATTTGAAATGAGTAAAATACTATTATTTTATTTTAAACGTTTACTTCAAATTAATATTTTTCAAAATTCAGGAACTTTCAATACATTAATGAGATGCTTTCCGATATGTTATCTCACTTTCATATTTCAAACTACTTAAAAATTCATAAATTTCCAATGCAAAACATTTGTCACTGAACCATTTAAATTTTAAAATGTAAAAAGCTGAGATTGTAACTAAAATCAGACAATTTTAAATCATAAATCTTCCCCAATAATATATAAAATAAAAGCGATTAGAATTCAACAATTCATATAATCTTGAACATTGAAAAATTAATACTTTCGAAGTAAAAGCCTACAAAATTGAAAATAATTCAGGCGGTTTTAACATTAACGAAATAAATTTAAATTAAATCTTCAACTAACCTTCACTAAACGGATCCAAAGAATCAACCAATTCCAGTTCCGCATCTCCACCCAAAGTAATCATTTGGTACATCTCCTTCAATTTCGTCGTAATAATCTTAAAACCATTTCTAAATTCATCCATCCTTTTTCGTTTCGCGTCTTCATAAACGTCCCTAAGTTTATTTCTTTGCGTAGTAATCTCATCCAATTCGGCTGCTCGATGCAGATACAACTTGTCCTTTTCCTGATAATCCTTAATGTACTGCATGTTTGGAACTTCCTCCGGAAGTTTTTCTTTCGCTCTCTGAATATTAGCGGCGATAGTTTTCGCGTCCAGTTCCTTGACTTCGTCTTCAACCAGTTCCTTTAATTCTTCGAGGGGCGCCTCGGGAATGGAGTGAAGTTTCAAAGCCGCGATTTTCCTCGTGAAATCTGGAATCCGATGGGTTAGTTCCTTTATCGTCTTCCGTATTTCGTTCACCTTCTGGTCGAGGTCGATCTTCGTCGCTTTCAGTTTACTCTCGTTGGCCTAGAATTGAAAATAATTTGAGTTAGTCTCTCATTTTTATTGGCCTTTTGTGTGAAATTATAGTGGTAACGGATTTCGAGATTTGCGACTATAACTCTTAAGTAAATTTAATACCAAGTTGTGAGTTTGACATAAATCTACAGTGCAGTGATAAGTGCTACGAAGTTCTATTTAGCAGCTACAAGTATCATAGAAGTCTACTGCGCAGCCATAAGTGTCATAGAACTATACTGCGCAGCCACGAGGCATTTCATGTTCCAATATGGCGATCCAAAATGGCCGTAAGTTGGTCCATAAAGATTGGCATCAAATGCATGGAATCAAACCTTATTTTTTGAATATCTCCGTTAACAATGATTTTATAGCATAGCTGTACTTAGAAATTAATTTTTATTTTTCAAGGACCATTTAATAGATGCGTAGTAAAGTGTTGACACTTGCAGCTGCGCAGAAATCTTTGTACGCTACAATACATGTTCCACAATACTTTCTCACTAACCTGCAAGGTATTCAATTGCTCCTTTAGCTCCCCCGTGACTTCATCTCTCTCCACAAGTGCCTCATTAAGTTCCTTCAATTCTTCTATCATTTCCGACGCCATTTGTTCAAACTCTTTCTTTTCTTTTTGAATAGCTAGTATTCTTTGCTCGGCAGCCTTCACATCATTCTCCAATGTCTCTATCCTTTGCTGCGTCTTCTTTGCGTTCCTCTCTGCCGTCTTTATCGCCACCTGTAACCTGCAGACCTCCGCCTTCGCCTTATCAATTGCTTTGGTCAATCCCGCAATTTTTTTCTGCTGTTCTTTTACTCGATCTCCAGCAATTTCTTCTATCTCGTGATTTATTTTCGCAACCTTATCCTCCGTAGATTTCGAACTAGCCTCCGCCTTTTCCAAATTTTTCTCCGCACTTTGAACCCGCTTTGTCAACTCCTTCACTTTCTGAGGATTCGCAACGGTCGCCGCTGCTTTCTTTTCTTGAATCTTCAATTGTTGTCTTAAAACAGGTTCTTGCTCCGTCAGAGATTTAACTTCTATCTTGAATTTATCTCGATCATCTCTCATGTCTCTCAAAGAAGCTGAAAGAGTATGGAGTTGATTTTCCAAGGGCTGTTGTTGCATCTTGAATTGATTACACTCGGAGAAAACTTGGTCGAGCTCTAGTTGGAGTTTTTCTACGTCGGCGACACTTGGCTCATTTCTCACAACTTTTTGACCCATTCTACCTCGAGAAACGTTTTTTCCACCTCCACTCATTGTTCCTGCGATTTCGATTAGTTCACCCTTTACAGTGACGACCCGGTGTCGTTGAGCGCCATAGGCGATTCTGGTTGCTTGGTCTAGATCGTTGGCGACTAAAGTGTTTTGGAGAGAGTAGAAAAATGCTGGAAGGACTCTTTCGTCATCGACTTTGATCAGATCGAACAGACGGGGGACGTTTTCGGGGGTGTTGATTCTTTGTCTGCATACTTGGGCGTAGCGTTGTTGTTTTTCGAGGGGGATGAACGTCGCACGGCCGAGGTCGTTTTCTCGAAGGAAACTTATGCAGGATTCTGCGGTGGAAACTGTGTCGACGACGATGTTATCAAGAGGGCCACATGCGGTGGAAATTGCGACGTCGTATTTCGCGTCGATTGCACCTAGATCGCCCTGTTCGAGAAGAAATTTAATTGGATCAGTTGAAAGGTTACAAAATTGCTCAATATTTCAACTCAAAAGTAAAAAAAAGATCGAAATTACAAGCCCCACAGCGCAAAACATGTCAGGTGAAAAGAAACAATTCTTTTATAAGAAGTGTTATATTAAAGCTTACTTCAGTTCACCAAATTTCTAAATCTACACAAAATATTTTTTAAACTTAAAAATTTCTAGATATGTGAAAATGGGGCTAATGTGTTACAAGAACTATATTTAGAAATAAATTAATTTTTGCATAAACATTAATTTGATATTATAATAATGAATTTTCTTAAAAATGTCTTATTAATAAAATACTTTTTTCAGCTTGTATTGCCTTAAATTACACTCGATATCACATGAAATTATTATGCGTTTTTAAAGGATTTTGATCTGAAAGTCTTTAAATTTTTAAGATTCCAATTTGAAATAACGCAAAATTTTAAGCACTTCAAATTTCACATTGCTCAATTTTGAAAGCTTCAACATTTAAATGTTTAATGTGAAAAATTTCAAAATTTCTTAGCGACTTCACTTTTGAGGTCTAATTCGAAAAACATTTGATTCTTAGGTTCTAATTATGTAATAAAAATTGAGCATAATAGTTTAAAAGCCTTAAATTTAACAACTTCAAAATGAAAACAATCAAAATGATAAAAATCAAGATACATAAGTATATTGAAACCTGAGAAATTTCAATTTTTAATTGAATTGACGGCGTCATTAAAATTAACTTAAAATGCTCAAAATTTAATAATTTCGAGTTTAAAGTTTTTGAATTCAAACAATCTGAACTGAAAGCAGTTAAAGCATGACAAATTGAGTGAGAATGTCGGTGAAACTTTCAATTTTGAAGACATCTAATTTGAAATTTTTCGCTTTCAAACATATCAATGCTTCATTTTGAACGCATTAAAATTAAAATTTTTCAATTTTGATTTAGAATTTACAAAAGTTTAATTTTACGTGCTTCTTATTTCAAAATTATCCAATTTTTGAAGACTCCGAATTCAAAATATCAATTTTTAAGGCTGCTACTTTGAAAGGACCCCGCACAAAATGTATGGATAAGGCCTGTCGGTCAATGTTTGGTCAAGTTCAATTTTCTGATGCTTCAGGTGATACTTATCAAAAGATAAAACTGAAGTTTGCAACGTTTACGTGAAACGAAAAAAAAATGTCCTTACCTAAAATCTAAAGCATGAATTTTGTAGCGCGGGATGGCAAATAATTGTAAAAAAAGCTTCATCTCCCTAGCTGTCTTGGAAGCTGCTGTTTTCAACACCTAAGCCTCAAAAATCGAGATAAAAAATCTAAAATGTGTTCCAAGTTTCTTACCTAAAATCTGTGGCATGAATTGTGTAGATTTGGATGGCCAATAATTGAAAAAAAAAGGTAATTTCCTAGCTGCCGGGGAAAGCAGTCGTTTTCAATCCATAAATCTCAAAAGTCGAAAGAAAAATTCTAAAGTGTTTTTCGAAATTTCTTACCTAAAATCTGTAGCACGAATTTTCAAGATTTTGATAGTAAATAACTGCAAAAAAGTTTTATCCACATATATAGTCTGGGATCCAAAAAGGAGAATGTGTCCATTTAAGGTCGAGTTGAAAACTTGATTGATTCTTGAGCAGAATGTTCTCCTGATTCCGAATATGTCAGATGTCCATAGCAAAATTTTGATCGTTTTGTTGTTATTAAACATTATCTATTTTTAAATGAAAAGCGCCATATCTCTTAAAGTTAGGAAAAGTTTTCAATTATTTTTTCATAATCAGGGAATGGTTATACACTAAACTTTGTAACAAGAGGAATCCTTAATTTTTAATATTTTCAGTTTTAAGTTTTTTGTTATCTACACAATAAGCGAAGCAATAACGCATGCGTAAGGAACATAATTCTTCAAATATAGGAACTTATTCATGGAGAAAAAGAATAAGTTTCTCTAAAAAAGGGAAAAACTAATGTGAACGAATAAATGTAAAGCCTGATGTATTTTTTGCAGATGTGGTGTAAACGCCGAAGCTCCTCATAACTAAATAAATTTTGATATATTGAGCCACGATGTAAAATCGACCAAAAACAAACCAAAACTAAAACAACAAAAATAAACTTACCAATCTCCCGAAAATTCCTGGCATTCTTCCCTCTCTCTTCTCCCTAATCAACGCATCCAAAACCCGATTCCTGGACTTATTCGCCTGCATCGAAGACTTTTGTTCGTCAAACTGAACCCTCTTAGTCCTCAATCTCATTGTCGCTTCCGCTTCTTTCGCCTTCACATCCTCCAATCTTCTCTCAACATCTGCGACACTTTTTTCCGTCCCTGGAATTTTTTTCTCAAACTGCGCTAACTGTTCCTTCCTCTGTTTCAAAGTTTCTACCGTTGTCTTCAAAGTTTCCTGAAGTTGCGTCAATCTCGTTTTTTCCTTTTCTTCTTCGGAAGTATACAATTGAAGTTCCGATTGCGCGATATCGAAAGCTGCTTTCGCCTCGTCAACTTTCTTCCTAAAGGAAATAAGTTCAGTTTCTAATTTCGTTCGCTGTTGAAGGAGAGGTTCGGTTTTTTGCTTCAAGCTACTCATCAAAGATTGCAAGGTTCCCTCTTCCTTTTCCCTGTCAGCAATACTTTTCTCGATGAGATTCTCGCATTCTTTGATGTCTTTCGCATTTTTCTCTGGAACGCGTAAAAGGTCTTCGAGCTTTGCCGTTTCGGTTTTGACGGAAGCATTATTTGCCTTGCGCCGTTTATTTGTTTCTACAGATTCTTCGTGCAGGGCTTCATCCTTTTTTCGGATTTCGTCATATCTGGCAGTTGTGGCGTCCTTTTGTTCTTGAAGCTTTTCCCACTTTTTGGATTTTTCTTTAAGCTCTTTGAGCTTCTCGCCTTTCTGAGATTGAATTTCTTTCATTTGTTCGGACAGCTCCGCGTGGTCTTTGTCAAGGGTTTCGGATTTTTGCTGCTGTTCTTCGAGTTCGAGTTTTGCGTCAAATCTAAAAACGAAAGAGACTGTGAGATATTTGTTTATTAAAAAAATTTTTAGAAATTTTAAAGGTTGAAAGTTGAAATATGGAATTCAAATAAACAACCTCACCTCTTTCGATGATATAACTGATGGTGATATTTTGTAATGGTATTTTCCAGTTTCAAATATTGCACCGCATCCTGCATCGGTTCCTCCAAATCCTTCTTCTCTTTCTCAACGACCCTCAGACGATGTAATTTCTCTGTCCTTCGTTCCGTCAAAAGTTCGACCTTCTCGTAAAGCTTTTCCAGTGGTTCCTTGTATCTTACGGTTCCAATAATGTCTTCCAAAAATTCCAGGAGACCGGTATCACCCTCATTTTGTCCTTTTGGCTTCATAAGTGCAATTTGCTCCACTTCACCCTGAAAAAAAGTATACAAATGTATAATTAAATACTAAACTTTACAAAAATACAGAGTGCATATTTGGAAGAAATAAATAAATGAACATATATACCAACTTTCATAGCCCAGCATAATGCAATCAATAAATAAATTACTACTTTTAATCAAAGTAGTTATTAAAAACAAATAAAAAGATTTAAAAGCGACCTACTTGTAAAATTAAAAAACGATTATGGTCGAGATCAACGCCATGAGACCTGAGAAGCTTCGCAATTTCTTTGAACTGAACTTTCTTTCCATTAAGTTGATAATATGAAGAATTGTCTTTGAAAGCTGTTCTTGAAATTACGAATTGACTGTTTGGTACCACCTCGTAATCGTCTCCAACCTAAAAAAGAAAAGGAATGTATAAATGAAGCGCGTTTATATAAAATCAACAACAAAAATGTGCAAATTATTACACAAGTTATACAAACCTTGTCGATAATTTCTTGGAAATGGATAGAAACTGAACAGCTATTAATATTGAGATGTTCGCTCGAATTGTGAATCAAAACCGATATTTTTTTGGATCGGATTTTGCTCGCTCTGTAGCCAAAAACAAAGAGCATCGAATCTATAACGTTGCTTTTTCCACTTCCATTGGGTCCAACAATTGCAGAGAAACACTGAAATTTGTAAACATTTAATTCATCAGAACCTACTACAAGTTATAAAGGTTATTTAATCAGGCTCTCGAATTTTAAAAGACCCTAAATTTATACTTGCTATAATACAAACTTCATTTTTATAATTTTTCTCACAATTTTCAAAAATTCTGTTATTTAAAAATTTGAATAATTATTTTTTTTTTAATTTGAAATTTCAATTATTTGCAAAATCAAGTATATTTTTAAATTTGAATTCGGGCGCTTCTACTTCAAATTTTTCAACGTTCGGGCGTTTCAAAAATTGAATTACTCAAAATTGTAAAATTCTTTAAATCAGACAATGTCAATTTTAAGATTGGTTAATTTGAAAACAACTTTACTGTAAAATTGTTCCATTTAGAATTTCTTAAATTAAAATTTAACTCATAACCTTCCAGTTTCCAAATTAATCCATTTGATATGTTCGAAAGTGAAATTAAAAACTTAAAAATTTAGAATTATATGATGAATTTAAAATTATGTTTCATTATAAATGCCTAATTCGAAAATTGTCCATTTTTTGTCCTGAAACATTTGAAATGCCTCTTTAAAATTGGAATTTTACAATAAAGAAGCCTTTACTGCTTCACAATTAAACATCTCGATTTCTGTCTCCTTCCACTTCAAATAAGATCAATTTCGAAAAACTTTCATAAAAAATATTTTAATTTTCAACAGTTTCAAGTTAATTGTGCATTTTTGTCCGCTTTTAGCAGAAAATTGTTTTCAGGTTCGATCAATTCGATCAAACAATAAAAACAATACTTTCTGTAAAGTGCAAGAGGGAATTAAATAAATTTGAAATATATCCCACTTTACGGGATTAAAAAAATTTAAGAGATATTTTATAAAGGAACTAGAGGGAACTAGATGTGAAATATAGCCTGCCTTGCGGGATTAAAGAAATTGTTGCAGCCGCTTTGGGAACTGAAGGGAATTACATTTCAAAAAATCTATTACTCTCTTGCGGATTGGAGCTTGGTGGAAAAATCAGGTTTTAAATAGAATAGAACAATGTTCAGTTTTCACATTAAAAGTTTCAATTATTTCGTCCAGATTTATTTCCGTTACAATTTGTTGAATTCGTAAATTATTATTCTAAAATTGTCTTTATTTTATGTTCTACAATTTTAAAGTCTTCAAGATTAAAATTATTCAATTGTGAATAATTGTCCTAAAATTTTCTATTTCTAATGTCCTGAAATTTAAAATTATTCAAATTTGTAAACTATAAATTTGAAATTCTGCAACTATTGGCAATGTTTTGAATGGAAATTTTTCCATTGTAAAGGTTTCCAAAATAAACTTTCGAAGTTCCGTATCTTTCTAATTTTCTATCCCGCTCTATTTTTAATGAAACGCTTTTCAGTTTCTAACACTGTAAATTTAAAATAGTGCCATTTAGAGTACTTTGAAATCAATTTTTTATATTAAATCCCAAAACTCTCTATTTTTAATATTTCTGTTTAAAGATATTTAATTTTAAAGAATTCCAAATTGGAATTATGGAATTTTATATTCTTCCCACTTGAAATCGCACTCTACTTCAGAAAATTTTAATTTCAAATTTTTACATTTAAATATATTTCAATATAAAATTGTTTAATCTCGAATGATTTCGTATTTTTTAATGTAAAATTTGTCAAGCTCAAACTGGAAATTAGTAACTTCTTAAACTTCAAATGCTTTTCATTTGAATTGCTCAACTTTTTAACTAAATGGAAAATGTTCTATTTCAAACGTTCTCAACTTTAATTTCTCCAAAAATCAAGAAACTCCCAATCAGTAGTCATTTTTAAATTTAATTTCTCAAAAATTGGAGTTCTTTCAAAATTAAAATTAGTTCTTTAAAACTAGAATCGTTCTCCAAAAGGTTCCCTTAAAGAAAATTTTTAATAAAATGAATATTTAAATATACAAACCTTGTGGAAAGGCCCAACTCTTTGCTCCCCAGCGTAACTCTTGAAGTTTAAATTGTTGATATGCGTGATCATCAATCGGGGACCAGTCGTATCAACTTCACCAAATTCTGTAGGTCTCGGTGGAATATAAATGTCGTCATCAATCCTGATACCTCCCTCTTCATCAGAATCATGACCTGCTTGTGCCGAATCAACTTCCATCTCTTCCTCCGAGTCATTGCCATTTGGCAAATTCTTTTGAGCCATTCTTATGAAACAAATTAAATTTATTAACTGATAAAATTAAAATTTCTTCTTGAAATTGATTAAATATTTAGAGATACTTGATAACTAAAATATAATCTACAATTTCTTTAATTTAAAACACTTTGAAATAAATTCTTATCTACAACAGGGTGGCTGCAAAACTTCGTTTTCAAAAACTCCCTGACCAATATTTGAAGACTAGAATTATAATCTTGTAACACTTTAAACAAGAATCTTTTATGAATGGAATAAAACAATTGTAAATTTAGATTTTCAAATTTTTAATTTATTATTCTTCACAAATATTTAAAATGCCCCTTATAGAAATTCCAGGTTTTCGCTGACCAGCGGCCAAGCTGTACGACTAATGTTTTAAAACTGGAAAAATAATTATTGACCGATTTTCATACTTAAAGAGCGATCTAAACAATTCTTATTTTATAAAAAAAAGGACAAAAAATGATTAGGTATATTGCAAAAAGGTTAAATATGTACAAAAATTATTTTTAAATTCTCAAAAACATAATACTCTAACCTGAAGTTTGGATTCAATTATTTTCTATTACATCACAACATTGACCTTTTCTGCATAATTCTTTTTATCATTTCAGATCAGATTCAGCTAAACGAGCTCAACATGAAAAAGTGACAAAAAAAAGCGAAATCACATTAATAACTTAAAGAAACTGTAAAAAATTATCACAAAAAATGTCAAATAAAAACACGAATTATGTTAATAATAAATCGCCTTCCCTGCACAATTTAGACCAAAAAATACTTTAATTAGACAAAGAAAATACGGAAAAAAATAAGCAAAGTTGAAGTTTCTCTCGAAAAGTGAGGTTATGTCAATCAAAACATTTCATACGATTTTCTCCTTTTTCGATACTTGTGACCAATTTTTCTAACAAATCATTTTAAAAAACCTTCACAAAATATTCTCAACCTCAATAAAAGTTTTTCCAAAACTCTCAAATAAGGAAAATACGGGCGAAAAAAATTTCCTAACCTCCGAAACTTCAAAGATGCGAAAATCGTAAAATGAGAGACTTAGCGTATGAAAATTGAAAGAAACTCACCTGCTATCAATAAGTATCCTCTAAACGCACAAACTCATCTATTCAGGAACATTTTATTGTTCGAATTAACACTACTAAAGTTGTTACAAATAAAGTTTGGACTTCAATGTACCGCCATTAAAATCGACGCGAAAATGCGACGCCAGTCGCCACGCATTCGATTTGAAATTTGAAATCGAACTCAAAGCTCGTTAAATTAGATTTAAAAATATCCAAAATTATCTGTTTTCTGATTGTGAATTTCCTTCATGCTTCTAGTCTGTTTGAATATTGAAATTTTTCATGTTTGATAATAAGAAAACCTCACAATTTCGTAATTATGGATCGAAATTTAAAAATAACGGCCATGAGCCGCCATAATGGAAATCACGTGACCAAGTAAAAATATATATATGTAATATTCATTTCGGACAAAAAATCATAAACAGTTTTGTTGAATATTCAATTTTGAAAATTAATTATCACTTTTGAATCAGTGACAGAGATTTTTTCAGCTAGAAAATAAATATTTTCACAAAAAAGTTTCAAAACGGGGAAAATCGACCGGAAGTGAATATCGATTGTATTCTTCTATTCTTTTATCAACTCCTTTATGGCTTAAAATGTTTTGTTTTTGTTTGCTGATTTTTTTTTGTATTATCTTATTGATTATTGAATAAATTATTATTTTTTCTATTGAGAAATCAGTTTTTTAATGTAAAGATTGATTTTTTTATGAATTAGAATTGGAATTTAGGTCACGCGACGGTAAGAGCAGCCTCTGAACAATTGTTACCACCGAGACTCCGTGGCGCAACGGTAGCGCGTCTGACTCCAGATCAGAAGGTTGCGTGTTCAAATCACGTCGGGGTCAAAAATTTTATTTTTGTTTTGGATTTATATTTCTTGATTTTAGAATGTAGTATAAAGTATTTTAAAATTAAGAAGATTAATACAAATATTTATTTAAGTGATTCGAATTTTAAGATAAGTAAAATTTGATATTTGATAAGCAAACTATTTTTATAGATTAAAATTATTTTAAAAGTACTCTGACCTTTAAAAGCAAAATTTGGAGAAGTATAATATTAGCAGAGCTATCCAGGTTATGGTTGTTTTAAATAAAATACACAGGATGTGAATTAACTCTTTTATTGGATCA
>JAUMHM010000003.1:713619-757956 GCA_032362435.1 Melikaiella ostensackeni | reverse complement strand
TTGTTTATGCACACACTCTTGTCGATGGCACATGGACTGTCGACCGTCTAACGCGTGCTTCTAATTGGCTTATCTTTAATTGCTAATTACTCGGTAATTAATAACTTTGGAAAAAAAATTTATAATCATTTTCGAAGCCATTTTTTGTTTAGAATTCAAAAATAACTTCAGCAAAAAAATTTATAATCATTTTCGAAGCTTTTTTTTGAACTTGTCAAACACTTTTCAAATATTTGGAAACGTCACATGAGCGCAGAAGCCAAATTATTCCCTAGTCGCTAGACCTTACGGATCACTTTCAGAACACCTTTTAGAAAATTTTCTGCAATCATCTGATTGGTTAAAAAAATTTACTTCGCAAAACCGCTACTCTGCTAATATGTACCCATGAGACTGCGCCCTGAGCCTTTTTGTGTTTTGCTTTTGATGCATAAAAGGGTTCATAAGAAAGTAGATCTAATTTTGATTTTAATAAGAATTTACTGATTTCGAAAACGATATTGATTTTTACGAAAAAAGGTTGCATTTTATTACGAACAATTTTTTTCATAAACAATTGCTTTGAATCAATAAAAACAAATTGTTATATTTTTCAGGGGAATTGAATAAAATCACATAAAAAAGATATGGTGCCATTTTTTTCTCACGAGCAATGGTTTTCGAGTTATGAATTTTTGAAAGAATTGAAAAATTCCGAAAATTCCAGAAGTGCGAAAACGATGTAGCTCCGAAAGTTTAGTTCGTACGAATAATTACCATCATGCATTTTTTATCCATCAACGTATGGTTTACACGAATTGGTACTAAAAACATTGAATTGTTTGTTCATAAGAATTTTTACAACAACACAATGACGAAAATTACTTTTTTCACAGGGTTTTTATTTTATATCGACATTTAACTTGACCTAGCTTAATTGTCGTCAAAATTATCTTCATTAACATCATTAATTTATGATGAATGAAACCTCTTTTTGTAGTAAAAATAAGAAAAATTAGATATTTCTGTTCGTATTGTATACAAATATATACAACAGCCAAGGTTAGTAGTATTATATCAATCTTCTAGAAATAAGTAGTTCTTTACGCTTGATTATCAATAATTAATTAACGATATAACTATCGTCATGTCATTACAAAAAGGATCAACTTATTGGAAATTATAAACAAACTTGTTATTGCTACAGCTTATATTGATACCATATTTTTCATTTTATGAGTGGAAAATAAAAACACTAGCAATACGTCGATCACCATATTGACCATACTCAAGCTAGGTCAAATTAAATATCGATATAAAATAAAAACCCTATAAAATTGTAATTTTCGACATTTTGTTATTGTAAAAATTGTTATTAACAAACAATCAAATGTTTTTAGTACGAATTCGTGTAAACCATACGTTGATGGATTTGGATAAAACCATTTTATCCATCTGATAGAGCTACATCGTTTTCGCACTTCTGGAATTTTCGGGATTTTTCAATTTTTTCAATAATTCATAACTCGAAAACCATTTTTCGTGGGAAAAAATTGCACGATACTTTTTTTATGTGATTTCATTTAACTTTCCCGAAAAAGTATAACGATTTGTTTTTATTTATTTAAAGCAATTGTTTATAAAAAATTGTTCATAAAAAATGCAAGCTTTTTTCAGAAGAATCAATATCGTTTTTGAAATCAGCACGTTGAAATATATAGAATACGACTGTTTTCTTGAGGGGGCCTCTTATTTTAAACAAAATCATAGCCAGCGCCAGGTCTACGTTTTCATGGGGAAAAAAATGTTTGTTTGTAATCCGATATATAGAGATATACTACTATGAAGAAAATATGTCTTCTGATTGGTTATCATGACATTGTAACGTAGTATAAATACCATTAACAAATTTCAGAAAGTACCGTACGTAACTCTACATTACCGTTATCCGAAAATTTCATGTAACGTGCTAACGTTACAGTTTTTTTTAAATAAGTAACGAGTGCTGATCCTAAAAAAAATGTAACGTTCCCGCGGTAACGCGTTATGAGTGGTTACGAGTTACGAGTGGTTTCTTTTATTTGCCTAACGGTATCTATGGTTACGATCATAACCCTGCAGTAACTCTTTACTCTTTCTTTGACACAAACTATATTTATACCTCGGGAAAAAGGTGTTTTACATTCATTTCTATACAGTGACTCGTAAACGAGCAATTTTATTCAATCATCTTTGCCATGTGTAACGCCAAAGAACCGAATTCCTGTCAATCGGAATGCGAACTAATTATTGACAAACTTAACATTAAAATTGGACGAAGCTCTAACCTCAAGGAATTTTCTAAAAATAGCCAAGTTTCTCGAGTATGGAAAGATGGAAGTAAAGATGGTGAAGAAAGTTCTGGAAGGGCGAAGGAAAAGGAAGACATTAAATCGGCAGTGAATGAACCTCCTGATGCAGAAGCTGCTTTGAACGGAGACTCCTTCTGTTCTGACGATTCTTCCGATTCAGAGGTGCGATTTTATATTACATATTGTACTACAAGGAGTATTGTATTGTAGGACGCCTCCTAAAAAGTTTTCGTTTGCTGAAAAAAAGTGCTATAAAGTCATCAAATTATGTTAAACATAATAACAATTAAAATGGTACGAAAAAAGTGAAAACTACCACCGAAAATTAAAATGAAATTAATTTTCTAAGGTGCGTATACTTGTTTATTTCTAATGGTTAAGTGCTGAAAATCCAAATAAAGCTCATCGAACTCTGAGGGAACTGTTGAATTAAGTTTGATATTCTCACGTGGACTTGAAAAATCAATAAAAACCAACAGAAATAGATTATCGCGTGCTGAAAATTTCAAATTGAACCAAACAGGTAAACGATATCTGTTGGATTCAATTTGGAATTCTCATGACAAAACACCCTATGCGAAAAGACTTTTTTTTCTATTTGCATCTGTAGGTCATTTCATGGAGGGGATTTCAAAAGAGGTATTGTCACACATAATTTTCATGCGGAAAAACAACTTTTTCCATTGGTCAGGGGAAGAAAATCAGAACTTTTGTAAATTTTCGCCTTATCCACAGTATTATAACAGAAATATTTATTTATTGAAAAGTTCATGGGGTATTTGATATTAGGGGCATCATTTTTCGATTTTGCAAAAAGGATATTTTTACGTTTTGTGTATTTTCCGGCAATTTCATAAAATGAACTCAGGTATTTATAGTTATCGAAAACAAACTTAACAATTTTGGCAAAACTCTGGGAATTACGAATATTTTGAAAATGCATAAATAATAAAAATAATGAAAGACAATAAACTTATCGTTTGCATTTGTTTTCATCAAATTCCTAGTGTTTTTCTTGGCAGTTTTCCTTCTCGAATCAGTGCATGCATAGCCATTAAGAACGAGGACTTTTACCAAAATTTAATAGCTGATTTAACAAAACCCCTCAAAATGTCATGTGACACTGAAGCTGACACCCTCCCCCTCTTCCTAATTTGAAATACGAAATATAAATGTAATTTTATATTAGCGTTAATCGAACAATAAATAATGAGTTAAATTTGTTTGATACTAGTATGAGAATACTTTTATTAAAATTGTTTAGACTTTTTTTTTCATTTGAGAACATCAATATAATTTGAATATTTGTTTTTAATATTGTTCATTAATTTATTGAAGCGGATTTAAATTCTATTTTTTGAACAGAAAAGTGTCACGTGTTACAAAGCCTTTGCGACCCCTCTCCTATGTGACACTTTGTGACGTGAGGGCAGCACCCCCCCCCCCCTTCAGAGCCTCACATAATATGTGGACGCTGTCTTTGAATTATGCGCTTCAAATATTTGATATTTTAAATGTGAATAATTGTTGACACTAAGTATCGGTATAAAAAAAAATTGAATGTGACACACAATTTTTTCAAAAATACTGCATAATTAATCACTGGCAAGGACTGCCCATATAACTGACATCACATCAGTCATAAAAGCTCCCATTCCCGCATTTTCTAAAATTTTCAAAATTAAATTGAAAAATGTTTAAACCAGAAAAAAATAGAAAAAAACGTAAATTGATTTTCAAGACTCGTACTACATACATAAAAAAGATTCCGATAGATATAAAACTTTTATTTGTATACAAATTTTAATGACGGCCCTTTTGAACAACAATGTGTGCAATACTCCATACACAGTTGTCAAAAAAGGCCGAATTTAAGGCCATGTAAGCGTAACTTCAAATTTTATTTTCGCATTTTTTTAAAACCAACTCACGTTCACACGAAACGCGTTATAGAGTTGAAAATTTCGGAAAATAAATAAAAAGCACTAAGGAAAGTTTGCCTAGTCCTAAATTTTTATAATTATGAAAAAAGTTTTTTTCCTAAAAAAATTTGTTGCTTTTTTTATAATTATAAAAATTTGGGATCAGACAAACGTTCTCTAGTGCTTTTCATTTAGTTTTCGAGATTTTTAACTCGATATTGCGTTTCGTGTGAACGTAAGTTGGTTTAACAAAAAAATTGAAAAAAAAATTTTCAGGTTACGCTCACATGGCCTCAACACATAAACAAAAGTTGTATTCCGGTCAGAAAATTTCTTTTTTCTGTGTGGAGTGCCTGTCTTGAAAAGCAATTTGCTTTTTTTTATCAATTCTTGGGTCCGATAGGTGCTGAGATATCTATCTGTAAATTTGTCAATTTTAGTGTGAATTCAATTGTTTATAAAGCTATAACATGAAAACGGTTAATTGTACAAGAGAAGGGTAGAATAAAGAAAATCTTGCCTTCCCTGCAAAAGGCGTCGGATTCAAAAGTATTAGGAAGAATTAACATTTTGAATGCGTTTCAATTCTGCTTTCTAATGCGGGGAAAAGGTTTGAAAATTATTGACTCGCATTCAGCTGTACCACGCTGAATGCGAGACTTCAATGTGCATATTTCGCATTCAAAAGTATTGGATCGTATTTAGTTTATCCACGCTGAACACGAAGCAGCGGTCGACAATTTGCATACTTCGCATTAAAAAGTATTGGTTCGCTTCAAGTTCATCCGCGCCAAATGCGACTGTCAGAGAATTTTTTTCAAAAGCAAAAAAAAATAGTTTCTTACGGTTTAGTCGTTTAATTAATTATTAAATTATATTTTATATGTACGATATTTTATATATGCAGCATATAATTTATTTAAATCTTAACGCAAATGCACCTATGTAACACCGTCTGAATTAATCCGCAAGTACGAAGACGCGAACCCGATTTTCTACACTCAAGATTATTTTGAAAGACTTAAGGTTTTATATGAATATTGAGTTTTCTCTAGTTTTCGAGTTATTAGGTGTTTCAAACTTTTTTGAAGAGTTGAATGTACATTTTAAAAAATAAAAAATAAATAAAATATAAAATAGTTAAAACAACTTATGGCCATATTCTTCGCTTAGCGGCAACTGTATTTTATGTATGTATATATATATATATATATATATATATAATGTGTATAGGGGGGGATAATATTGATCCTCAATCGTAAAATTATTCTGAATTTTTGGTAATAGAATTGGATTAGTGGTTTAATAGTTGAATAAAATTTGAATTGCTTCAAACGTTTCGGCACACGATTGTGGCCCTCCTCAGTGAATTTTATTTCTGAAACAAGTACAAGTAAGGGTGTTTATAATACTAAATATGTCTACAAAATTATTACTTTGGTGAATTCAGTTCTTTAGTTGACTTCGGTAGGACAATAATCATTTAAAACATTGATTAATTAGAGACGAAGTGTGATTTAAAATTAATGAAAAATTGAGCGTGATTGAAATGGATACAAATTGTAGCGAAGGGATGACGAAAATTACAAAATCTTATAAATAATAATTTCTTTGGATGCAGCAATTGTTCTTTGGCTGACTTTAGTAATTTAAGAAAAACATTTTTTGACTGAATTAAAAATCAAAGCTAATGTCAAGGGGTTGAAGTAAATGTAATTTATGACGAAGAGATGGTGACAATTGTAAGGTGTTATAAAATTATTACCTTTGTTGTAAAGTCTTAAAGTCGTTTGTATAAGATTGTAATGTATTAAAATATTTAACAAAGATTTCAAAGTATTCACAATGTTTTAAAAGTTTCAAGAGAATTCACAAATATTTTCAAGATTCCAAAAATCTCAAAATATTCAAAAGATTTAAGGATTTCACAAGAATTTCACAAGAATTCAAAAAATTTCAAAGATCTCAAATTATTACAAAAGGTATCAAAGATTTCAGGAGAATTAACAAATATTTCAAAGATTTCAAAAATCTCGAAATAGTTCAAAGTTTTGAAGATTTCACAAAAAAAAATCTCTGAGACTTCAAACAAATGTTAGAAAAAAATTACAAAAGTTTTGAAAAAGGTTTCAAGAGATTTCAAGAAATTAAAATATTTCACGAAAATTCAAAAAGATTTTAAAGATCTCAAACTGTTCCAAGAGGCTTCGAAGGTTCAAATGAATTTCACAAAGATTTAATAAATTTAACAAAGATATTAAAAACATTTCAATTATGTCAAATTATTTCAAAATGTTTCGAATATTTGAAGAGAACAATAACAAGATTCCACAAATGTTTAGGAGATTAAAAGAGTTTTTAAAGGTTTCAGAAGATTCCACGAAAATTTATCAAAGATCTGAAGTTATTTTAAGCGGTTGCAAAGATTTAAATAAAACTCCCAGAAATATAAATTAATGAATTAGTTTTTGTGGCTGACCTTATTTAATTTAATTGTTCTTTGGTTGACTTTAGTAATGTTAAACAAATTTTTTTGATTATATTAAAGTTAAAGAGGAAGTCTAATGGTTAAAGTTAATGTAAATTATGACGGAGAGATGGTGAACAATTCTAAAGTGTTATACAATTCTTTCTTTGAATCGACAATTGTTGTTTGGTTGGCTCTGGTAACTTTATAAATTAAGAAGTAATAACGAGTTGCTCGATTGAATACACATGTAACGAAGAGATGATCAAAAATTGTAAAGCCTCAAAAGTGTTTATAAAAGATTTTAAGGTACTAAAAAGATTCAACAAAGATTTAAAAATATTCAAAAGGTTTCACGAATTTCAAGAGAATTCACAAATAATTCCAAGATTTAAAAAATTCTCGAAATATTCAAAGATTTAAGGATTTCAAAGCTTTAAAGATGTAACAAAAATTCTTTGAAATATTCCAAAAGGTTTTAAAAAAGGTTTTGAAGGAATTTCACAAAGATTTAAAAGATTTAAAAAAGATATTAAAAATAATTCAATTATGTCCAAATATCACAAAATGTTTCAAATATTTGAAGAGAACAACTGACCTTATATAATTTATAGGAAATTTGTCGTCATTTTTCAACATTTTCACTGTGAAACGTGTAGAATGAAAAGTTGATGTTGTCAGCAGGCACGATATACTGAAAACTGGCAGTTTGGGTGGTTTTCCATCGTAAGAGAAAGGAGGGAAGGAGGGGAGACGTTTTTTTCCATAGAGTTATGTTGTGTGAATGAAAGTGGACCTCGTTGAAGACTTATTTAGTCTAGCCGGTCTAGCGGAAGGGACAGCAATGAAATTTGAAAGAAAACACTCTTCTAGTAAGGCTCGTTTTCGGAGTTTTAAGTTACCAAAAAATTCCATCAAAAATATTAATAAGGCAAGGCTAAGATTTGCAATTTTCTATGAGGAGAAGACAGAATACCGATAAGTTATCTGTATCAATTCTTAGATTGACAGCGGAAGGATTGCTCTCTATGCATGTTTGGTCATAGCCGTCCATTTGTTTGGTGGTTTGTAGACGTCTTTTGTGTGTTCCTTAACACGTATGTAAATCGGTCTTTTTGTGGTACCTATGTAGACCGCTTCACATCCATACATGGGGTGTTATAAGCAACATCAGAAATGTTGTTTTTTGGGATCGGGTCTTTTTTTCATTTGAAGATCGGCGATAGATTATTAATATTCCGGAAGACGGGTTTTATGTTGAAGGGTTCAAGAATGCTGGTCATTTTTTCCCAGGCCTTGTATATACTATATAGGGTAGGTATATGTATTTGAGAGGCTATTAGGTAGTGTTAGTGTTGTCATGTCCTGCTGAGCTTGAGCCACGCGTTTGACTGTGTGTGTCTGTGGGTGTTATGTGAGCAGTTACTTGAGGTATCTGGCTATAATTACCCCGATTTCAATTATGTATGTGGTGTAATCTTTTCTTTATGGCTTCGCTGATGAACGTTAAAGGGTAATTGTTGTTAATAAAAATAGTTTTTATTCTTATACAACTGTCAATTCAAAAGATATAATTTTATGGCACTTTACAATTGTTACCACCTCTTCGTCATAACTTACAATAACTTTAACCACTCGACATTGGCTCTAATTTTTAATTCAGTCAAAAAATATTTTTTAAATTACTCAAGTCAACCAAAGGACAATTGTTGCATCCAAAGAAATTATTATTTATAAGATTCTGTAATTTTCATCATCCTTTCGCCACGTTTTGTACCCATTTCCATCGCGCTCAATTTTTCATTAATTTCAAATCACACTTCCTGTTTAGTTAATCAATGTTTCCAATGATTATTGTCCTACCAAAGTCAAATAAAGAACTGAATTTACTAAAATACCTAGGCGTGCCTGAGAGTCGCATTCAGGATATAATATCAGTGAAGGAGGCTTTTCGAAGCAAATACAAACGTCTTCTGCGACAGATTTGATCTTCCAATCTATCGGCGTTGAACAAGATATCTGCGGATGATATGCTTGCCGTCCCGGTTCTACTGTATTCGTTTCCGGTGGTTCCATAGACGAAATACGAGTTCACGGCCCTCGACATTGCCACGCGTAAGAACATGCATATGAAGAAGAGCTAGCATATCAACTCGTCCGTTCCGCGCTTATACATCCCACGCCGTGAAGGCGAGCGCGGATTTCTAAATCTCCAATGTTTACAACCGAATTACCCTGGGTACAGCTCACATCGTCGCAAACGGAAGAGATCTTCTGCTGGCAGTGGTCAGAAATCACGAGTTGAATGGCAAGAGAGCGTTCCTGTACAAAGCAGAAGTACAGAAGTGAAGGAAGTGCATTACTCCATCTAGATTCCTCACTTCTAAAAGCATGGGTGAAGAAACCAGAGGTCAAGAACTTTTGCAAACAGTTCCACGACAAGAAAATGCATGGAAACTTTCACAGAAATGAAAAAGATCAGTCATTGTCGATGGAGCTAAGGCTTGCTTTTCTCAAATCATCTAGACTTAATTCAGGCACAGAGGGTTTCATTTTCGCGTGCAAGAATGATGTTATTTCCACCTTAGCATACCGTAGCCGCATTTTGCATCAAGAAGTTCTCAGCGATGGGTGCAGAGCTTGTCATGTAGAGTGCACACTCTGAGCACATTGAACACATACTATCTGCGTGTCCCACTCACGTGGAAACGATTTATATCTACAGACACGATACGGCCCTAAGAGTGATTTACTACTATCTTTGTCGCTCTTACTGTGTTGGTCGTGACTCTGCTCTATCGAACGCTCCAAGAGAGGTAGGGTCAATTTTCGAAAACGAGAGGTGCTAAATTTAATGGAACTACAAGCTCTCGCCAATAGTCCCTATTGAACATTCGAGGCCTGACATCGTACTCCTTAACTTCGAGAAACGAACTATGTTCGTGATCGAATTCTCGGCTCCGGCCGACAGCAATATTACAGTCAAGAAGCAGGAAAAGGAAGAAAGGTATCGAGACTTTATGAAGCAGCTACGGCGAGTGTTCCGAGAATATTCGGTTAAAGTGATTGTTCTTGTGTTTGGTGCTCTAGGAGGTGCAAAAACATCACTGGTTCGTAACCTGGAAGCCATACCCTCGTGCCAAAAACATGCCGAGGCACTTGCGAGATGGATGCAAAAAGCTGTCATTCTTGGGTCGCTCCTTGTCCTCAAGACACATGAGGGTTTCGCCGGCCCGCCATTGTGATTCCATCGTACCCTGTAGCCACCTATCCCACGGTCGTGAGGTCTGGCCGTAGGTGTAATTTACCGCGGTTCTACTGGGAGCCAGTGTCATTTTAGATGACAGTCGCTCCCAGGAGGACCCTGCGATGGTGTTTGACCTATGTGTGTGTGTGTATGTGTTTATTTATTTAAAAAATTTTATGCCACTGTTGACACTATTTTTCATCTCTGAAGTGATTCCGAACCCTGATAATATATATTTATTTCATTTCAATGTGGATTTAACGATATTTGATTTTTTTCTTATTTTTGTTTTTTAGGAAGCTGCCTTGCCTCTGGTGCAAAACCACTTGAGAAGATCTTCAGGAACGAGCAATCCGTCATCTCCGAGCACCCCACCTCCGAGAATTCCACATTCGCCCGCTAGGAGGCTGCAAGCGGGAGCGAGAAGCGAAGTTGACTCCGGAGACGATCATCTTAATCCTGAAGAAGTTTACAAGTTCGTTTTTCATTTTTGAAAATTTCTTTCTGAACTCCAAAACAAGTTTATTTAACTAATTTTATTGTTGAAATTATTTTATTATTAATAATGTTATTTATTGCAAACAGATCTTTAAGACGTACAACTGCGGAAATCCAGAATTATGGTTTTGAACGTTTGGAAAGAGCAACGACGAGCAAAGACAGTGGAATTAGCAACATGGCAGACGTAGAGGAAAGAATCGAGTCTCTTACTTTAACAAATTCGGTATGAGAATCAAAATTTTCTTCCTTTTTTTTTTAAATATCCTGCAGAAAAGTTAGTAATTACATTTAATTACATTTTTTCGTGCATTCCAGGGTCGATCGTCGTCGGTTTCTTCGCCAACGCAAAGGGGAAGGCCGGTCACAAATGCGGCAGTCAATGGAACAGCCGAAGTACCAGAAGCGGATCACACGCCGCCCCAAGAAAATAACGGCTTCAAAACTCACGGTATTTTTTATTATTTTATTTTAAAAAGTCAAGTGGCGTCAAAATTATGTATATACAGGATGGAATTATGTTAAATATGAATACAATTTAAGATTTGTGCCAGAAGCTTTGGCGAATTTGGCTATATTCAAATATTGTGCAATGTTTTGGAATTTCCTTGATTTTTTAAATCTTAAATATTCGCTCATTTTTATCTGATTTCAAAATTCTCTGAAAATTTCGGGAACGTTGTAGAATATTTCGGTATTCTATAAACTATTCTGTTCTTTTTTATCCGAATAATCTAGAATTATGTGGAATATTCTAGAGTACGAGTATTCTAAGAATTTATTGCATATTTTTTATTTCTGAAATTTCCCTGAAAATTCTATAATATTTTGGAATGTTTTGAAACATCAGAGATTTTAAAAATTTCTATGATTTTACAAAGATTTCGCAAAGTTTTTAAAGACTCCAGAAATATTTTAAAGATTTCAAAAAATTTCATAAATATATCAATAATTTCACAAAGATTTCCAAGGTTTTATATACATATTGAAGATTTCACGAAGACTTGTACTCCATACTTCAAGAGTGATCAACCCCTCAGGAATTCACTAGACTATTCTGAAATCATAGTTTATTTTCTTAAATATT
This sequence comes from Melikaiella ostensackeni, assembly GCA_032362435.1. Taxonomy (NCBI): domain Eukaryota; kingdom Metazoa; phylum Arthropoda; class Insecta; order Hymenoptera; family Cynipidae; genus Melikaiella; species Melikaiella ostensackeni. Next base: position 746,405 of record JAUMHM010000003.1, on the reverse strand, counting down.
TGTCTATTTCTAAAACTCTCTTCAAATTATGTATCGTTCTTTACTTTCCTAAACTATTCTAGAGTGATATTTTATTTTCTGAAATGATCTGATGATCTGAAATGTTCTGGAATTTCTTAGATTATTTCGGTATTACCGTATCTTTTCTTGATAATTCTTTTAAAATTCTGAAATTTTGGTGGTTTTCTGGAATATCCTTGAAGGTTCTGAAGCCGATAATATTAAAAAATGCGCGCATGTGAGCAATCCGCATCCTAAAAAAATAGAAAATTTAGAGGAAATTCAATTTGAAACTATTCAAATTTAAAGACCTTTACCAAATAATTCTTTAAACTCACAATTTCAGAAAGATTTAAAAGCTTTTAAATGTAGAAACCTTTAAATTTAAAAACTATTAAATTTGAATGAATTTTAATGATATTTGAGGATACCTTAAATAATATTTCTCTGTCTGAGTTAGCCCTAAATGTCTGAATTTCGAAACTTTTGCAATACATATAAATGTATAATATCCACATAATAATAATAATAATAATAATAATAATAATGTTCTTAATTTTTTCAAAGGTGACTTTCTCGAAAATCCAAAAGCTGAAAAACTACCAGATTGAAACCCTTTGATTCAACTACCGTAAAATTTGTAAATGTTCTAACTAAGAAGTTTAAAAATTGAAAAATGAAATTCAGAACCCATCAAATAATTCCAAAGCTTTCAGATTCCAAAGGCTCCAGTTGAAAAAAAAATTACAAATTTGAAACTCTTTAATTTAAAAAAAAAAATGTAGCAACTCTTAAATTTACAATTTTGAATTTGAAAGGATCTGCAGCAAACATACATGATTTTTAATTTAAAAATGTTGAAACACAAAGTTACAAATGGAGAGTGGTAGTACAGAACTAGATAACCACCATTTTTATCGGAAATGGGTTTATTGCATAAAAAATCTTAAAAAATTAAATATACATTGAGGTAAATGAATTTTTTCGAAATATTATTTTTATACAATAATCAAATCTAGCATGGTTTTCTCGGAATTGGCTAACTTTTTTACATCAAGCTTTGTTTATCCGTATTAAGAAACTCAATATCTCAGGAGCGGTTTTTATTCTTTTTTAAAACTTTTCTTTAGTGCCTTTTAAGTTCTCGAAAAATATTTGATACAAAGAATCTAGCGACACATTCGATCAAGAAAAAAAAAAGAAAAACGAAAAGAAAAAACAAATGTCCCTTTTTTCGAAGAAAAATTTCCCAATTCTCTAATTTACTTGTTTTGTTTTAGAAAATTCTGGAATTTTTTAGAATGTTCTTTAATTTTATAGATTATTGTTGAATGTTCTGCAGTTTTTGGACTGTTTGTAATGTTTTGGAATGTTCTAGAATATGCTGGATTTTTTATATTTATTCTTCTATTAATAGAATATTATTATTATTAATTTTTAAAATTATTATTAATTATTATTATTATATTAATAGAATATTCTTCTATTTCTAAAATCGTCTAGATTCTAGACCAGTGTTATTTCTACTTTATGATATTTTCATTGACTCTTAATGTTTAAAATTTTAGTAACATTTGAATTAATCTCTCTTGTACAGGTTCGTCTCCAGATTCGTTGAGGGGACCCGAAGTGGTCGACAATGTAATAAAAGTTCTTCAGTCGACAGGAGCCGAGGAACAAGACACCAGAAGTGCGCTTCAAGAATTTCAATTATACCTTCGTGATGGAGGAGACGTATCTTACGTCAAACAAAATTTCAAGTAAGTTCATTCTCATAATTTCATTTTAATTTCCTATTTTATTTTAAATTGACTAAATAAATTCGCATACAATTGGAATTATTTTTTTTTTTTTTTTAGGAAATTACTGAAAACCCTGCTCGAGAATTTGGCAAACGAGCACGTGAAAGTCGTTCCGGATGTCCTGAATGCTCTCATGGAAATGGTCAAGTGTTCCGAACTTCGGGAAATCTTCTTGAATTATGCCGATCTTCTCGTCCTGAAGGTCATACATGCCCACAAATTTGAAGATCCAAACGAAGAGGTCGGAGCTCCTAGATTCACAGTAGAGACATTTGAGGTATTTGTTTGTTTGCATGCTTTCGTTTCAAGGATTCAAGGAAAAAGCCAAGTTCCGTCGAGAGATTTCAACGAAACTGTAACTGAATTTTCCTAGCATCTTTGCTCTTTATCATACAGAAAACATTTTATTCCAAGAATCAAACTTCTGTCCAACAAAACCTTTTCTGTGTGATTATTTTCTTATAGGTCTTTCATTGTTTGATGTGAAGCATGACGAGTTTAGAGGGTCTCTAGTCTACATTTGATGAATTGAAAAAAATTTGAGAACTTGAAGATGTTTCGCGAATTCGAATTTAGATTTTCGATCGAAATTAAAACGCACTCATTCAATTTCTTTTAGTTTCATGCAGTTTGCACGAAAGTGGCATGTTCTAGGTTTTACTTGCCTGATAAAATAAAAGTGTTTGGAAATGGGTGTTTGTGGTCTCTAGATTCTCTTTGGAGTTTTTGATTTATGTTTTTTTCTGGAGGTTTTTATTTTTTTGGTTTCTCATCTCTCTTACAATTAATGAGTTTTTTTCTTCACAGGTTCTCAGAATTGCGGAGAAATGTGCAGCGACCCTTGCAACAGTATTGCCTCCGGATCAGATAATAAATTTAGCCTCATCGCTGAGTTCGACGGAAGTCTATCCGAGAAATATGGGCGCGATAAAAATGCTTCAGAAGGTTGTGGAGCATCACGGGAGAGAAGTGATTGAACCTTACCTCGATCAAGTCATGCCTAATTTAATTAAGGTATTTATATCATTATTTTAGATTCAGGCCTCGGGTCGTGCGACTTGCTTTTAAAAAATGTGACATTTTTCGAAATTTCGTACGGGGCGCATGAATATTCCATAATTTTTATTTTACCGAAATTCATTTGACTGAATAACAATTTACCCCATTTATATCTTTCTTAATCACTCTTTGACCTATTCTTTAGCTTCCTGAATTATTTGAGTTTATTTTCGTCAGTCGAACAGTATAAACCAATTATGGGATTGTTATTGTACATCAGCATCTATATTATACTATAAACAGATTAAATCTTAAATGGTATTATTATGCAAGCTAAGCTGTAAGGTCGTTCCTTCTTGTGATAAAAGTTTTTTTGAATCGATGTTAACAGAGGTTTTAGAGGTGTAGTATGAATGTCCAGAGTCTTGACAAGATTTTCGCACATTTTGTTTAAATTTCTACATAGTTTTATCATTGGAGAATGATAGAGAGCTGGATTTGATTCCATTTTTAAGTGTAGCAGGGCTCGCATCGTGCGACTTTTTCGACTTTTTTCGAATTTTTTGAAAAAATGCGACTATTTGCGACTTTTTGAAAAAAATGCGACTACCCAGATAGCACAACAGTTTGCGTCAAACTTGCCGCAAGTTTGCGGTGCAAGGTTCGGAAGCTTACGTCGCAAACTTGAGGCAAGTTTGCCGCAAGAAAGAAAATGTCCGCCTTACGGCAAGCTTGCGAACCAAGCTTGAAGAAAACTTTCCTGGCAAACTTTAACTTAATCTGATGCGCAGTAGTTTTCCATGGCGCCTAGGGCTGCGCAGTAGTTTTTTTCTGTTCACCCAGTCTGCCGCGTAATCTGTATGCAAAAGTGTATCATATTTCGTATTTAAAAAAAATGAAGCTTTCCCCGCAAACTAACTCAAAAAGTAACGATTTTTATATAGTTACTGTTTTTGAAAAAAATGTAACTAGTCACCAATTCGTACTTACAAAAGTAATTTCGTTACCACTATCGTTACCAAAAAAGGAACTAGTTACTTCCCATCACTGCCTGTATGTTCGGTTACGGGTGCGTGTCTCAATTTGTTATGCTGACCCTGTAACTTTTCTTGAAAAGGATTTGGTCCTAGTTCTGGCAAAGGAACTCCTACAAGAACAGTCACGGGATCCGTAATGGCTCTGTACAGACATTTACGATCACCTGTATAATATCGCAGCAAACCCAAGCGTGAAGGGTCGAGGCGCTTCAAATTTTAAGAGGGTGCCGAGAACCGCAACCTTGAAGGTAGATAAGAGCAACGAGGAATTCCAAGAAAAGGCGAGAAACGCCAAGAAGTTCGTTCGGATTCTGATACGTTTTTCCTAGATTAGAGGCTCTTTTCTAAAGGGAGGACTCAAAATTCAAATCGGTTGAAATATAACCCCAAAAGAAGAACTTGAGAGGTTGGAACCTTTACTCTGGACCCTCGGAAGCCTCGGAGAAGTCGCCTCTTCTCTCTCCGCTCAAGGATTAGCCTTATAACATTTTTGTTTCCGAAAACTTAGACAAATATATAAAAGTTGTAATAATTTACTAAATTATTCCAAAAGAAATTAGACTCTTTTCCCTTTCTTTCACTTGCCTATCTTTATAGGTTTATTTAAAAACGGACCGCGCGAATATCCCATAAGCCCGGCCGGTAAAATCGCGACGAACACAGAGGTCGCGATACCCGAGTCGTGACAGTTCCATCGTTTCCGTCGATTTCAAATTTCAAGAACTGTCAAGAACAACATAACCTCACTTTTTAGTACACGATACGCGCGTCGTGTTCGTGGAATTGTGGTTTTCGTTAAATTTATCAGTTTTCTTCTTGTAAATTTGCCTAATTAGTGAACCTCAGTTAAAATGGTTAAAGAAAATGATCTCGAACCTACGAGAAAGCGAAGAAAATCTATCGGAGGAGGAACAATTGCAGTAAAGGATGGAGACATGTATAAGGTTTGCAATATAAATATTTGGGAATAAATTTCTTCAAACCATGATAAGAATATGTCGTAAAATGGTAACCGTTTCATTATTTCATGTATTTTCATAATTATTGGACTCTGAAAATTTAATTTTAATAATCGAAGTGAAGTACTTCATTATTTTTCACAAGTATCTCAGCGAGTGGACCGTCCAAATTTTGTCTCGTCGAAATTTTACCGATAAATTTCGTAAATTTTATAGAAATTCTTTCTTTTCTAATACTTGAGGCATTTTTATTTTCAAATATACTAATAAATGAAAACAAAATTGAAAATTGTGACTACTCGGACTCATATTCTTTTATAAAGCTGTTTGCTAAAAGAAAAGCATAAATGAAAAGGAAATTTCGGTACGAATTTCTGCATTTTTCAGTATGAATTCCAGGGTGAAGGGTAAGTATGTATTTACGTCGAAATTCCGGTACATATAGCCGGATTTTTTGCTACGTGTATACACTTCAAAATGAAAATAGTAATACGTATTAAGTACCTATTTTAAAACACCGAAAATCCAAATTTCCGGAAAGAATGGTTTATAAAGTATGAAATAATTCAAATATAAATATAATATTCTAATATAAACAGAAGTAAATAATTTTTTATCCGACGAAGACTCATTTAAATTTTATTATTTCTTGGTCTTTTTTTGGCATTTTATTTTAAAAGTTTAAATACTTATTATTTCCGTAATAAAGAGTTTTAAAACCATATTTAAATATGAAAGCTGAGTGAAAAAAAGCTTCTTTCAATATTCTTGGGCCTCACCTTCAATATCACGTTTAACATTGCGTGTCACGACCAGCTAGGTTGGCCGAGTGGTCTAAGGCGCCAGACTTAAGTTCTGGTTCCCGACTGGGAGCGTGGGTTCGAACCCCACACTTAGCAAAGTTTTTTTCTTTTTTTTTCTACTTTTGAAGTTATTTACGTTATCTTCATAATTATAACAACATTATTAAAAATTAAATTATGCTTTGGCCTACTGCCACTATCAAATATTTAGAAAATTATTTGTAAAAACATTCTCAATGAAGAACAGTTAATAAAAACTGAAAGAATATTTAGTTAAAACATAATCAAGCTTTAAATAATTTCACAATCAAAAATGGATGATTTTCAATTTTAATGTACAACATACATTTTAGGAGATAACGATTAAAAAGTTGCATACTGAACAATTAAAAGTGAAAAGTTTTCCACTAGAACTATGCAACATTTTTCAATTTTATCACTTTGAGATACCTGCTGCTATATGTAACATTTTGAAATTAAAATTTGGTTTAATGTAACAATTATAAAGTATTGATAATTGATAAAAATTATAAAAATTGTGTAATGGATTTAAAATTCTAAGATTTTAAATTTGAATTATTCAAAATTGAATTCATTTTTATTTGAAAACATAATTTCAAATGTAAGAATTGAAATTCATTGCGTAAAGTGTTGCCTAACTTTAAACTTAGATTATTGGAACTTGAAAATTCAAATTTTTCCAAAATAGAACAATTTAACATTGAAATTTTTCGAAATTGGATATACAATTATCCATTCAGAGAATGCAAAATTTCAAATTTTTGAATTTGAAACGATTTTAAATGTGATACATATAAGATGGAACTGTGAATCTGAATTTGAATCTTACATGTAGGTTCCAGTGATGTTTAAAAAATTACCTATTTATAATTACATTATTCCTAAATTGATTTAAAAGTGTTTGTCTGTATAAATGTATTTATGAACTATTATTATGTACTTACATTTTCATTGCAAAAAAAGGTTCATTAACCTCTTTAACTAACCTCTAACTGTTGAAAGATTTTCGTATTTCACAATAAAAAAAGGAAAACAAAAAACAGTTATCACACTTACCCTAAATCTGATTTTTATTACCCTGTCAGAATTTGTCATTAAAAGTGATGAAAGTCTAATATTTTCAGAAAAACAATGGATATTCAAGGAAAATGTAATGTCTTCCTTCATTCCTTTAAAAAAATGCAACAAAAGGTGCTTTATGTAAGAATAATTTAAGTGCAAATTTCAGATTAAACAAATAGGAATTAGAGTTTTCTAAAATCATCCCATGTTAAATAATTGATTAAATCAATAACTAGTGACAGCTATCTTTTTTCTACAATTAATTAGAAATATAATTTTGACATTATGATAAAAAAATTTAACAACTTATTTGTTTTTGATTCTAAATTTTCTCCTTATCTCCCTAACCCTGTTATCCCACTTACCTGCATCGACCCTACTTGAAAGCTAAAAGAACGAAATACTTTCGTATTTCAGGATATAAAAATAGAAAATTTCCAAATTAAGCAATTAAAATTAAGCATTTGTATATTTAAGTATTCTAAGTCGAGAAAAGAACTGAACACCGTCTGATTCTTTTTCACTTCACAATTTAGACGATAATTACGTATGAAGAAAAAGAAGCACTCGAGAGATCTCCAGAAGAAGATTCAGACATTTTTCTCGCCACATGTGAAGAAATTCGCAAGGCCATGGCAAAAATTGCTGAATTAAAGACCAGTGAAAATCCAACTGTAAGTAAAATTGTTTTAAAAATATGTTTATAGCTTAGAATTATTCAAAATTAATAATTAAATTATGAAAATACCAACACACAATTATTAAATATTTAATAAATGTATTCTTTTATTTGATTTGAATTTTCTTTAATTTTATCTTTGAATTTAATATTAATAATAATGTTGTTTAGGCGAAGGAGGAAATCAGTGAATTACAAATAACAACATCATTGGCCTTCATCGAGTTAAAAAAACTCAACAGAATGGAGAAATTCAGGACCAAATTTGCCCGAGATTCTCTCACAGCTGCAAAAAGTGGAGTCGATAGTCGCCATCTTCATTTACAGAATTTATTGTATGAAGTCATGCATCTTAAAAAGGAAGTCATGAAGTGTCTTCAGTTCAAGTTAGTATTATTAAGGTATTCAAGTTATTTATTATTTATGAATTGATATCATTTATCTTTATATGCCTAATTCATCATGTAGATCAAAGGACGAGATGATAGAATTAGTCTCGGAGGAAGAATTTTACAAGGAAGCTCCAGAATCAATTTCAAGAATCGTAAGTAAAAGAAAATTATAAAAAAACCCGATTCTTTAGAAACTATTAAATTTTGGAAAATTCATACTTGAAAGTGGCTGAGGTTTAAAATTCCAATTTCGAAAGGTTCCGAATTTTTGTAATAATTTCAAATAAATTTATAAACAATTAAATTTCGGAAAATACAAACATGGAAGCGACCAATTATTATCTCCTGAATAAAAAATTTAAAAATTACATAATTGACTTAAATTTCTCAGGAAATAACAAAGAAAGATCCCCACCAACTGAGACTGGCTCGACTCGAGTGGGAACTCACTCAAAGAAAACAACTAGCTTCTCTCTGTCACGAACTCGTTGATAGTAAAAAAGTCGTCGCTTCGAGTATTGAACAAAAACAAACCCGAGTGGACAATCTTGCTCCGCAACTTCGCACCATTTTGGAAGTTAGTCCCTAGGAAGAAAACTTAAACTAATATAAACACGCTGAAAAACACGGTTACATAAATTATATACAATAATAAACTTCTTTTAAATTTCAGACCAGTAAACCTTTGCAGGAAAGTCTCGGCCTTCCTTTAGACAAAATAAGACAGGATCACAAAAAAGCAGCATTATTGTCTTCGCCTCTTTATGTTCTCTATGCAAAATCTTCTGCGTATAGAGACGCTTATGGTAAAAATTATCAATCTTATTAAATATGGAATTTACATTTACCTTGAAATAAAGATTCATCTTGTAAATTCTGACTTCATTATTAATGTTACTGTCGACTTTAGATTCTTCATTGGTTGTGACAATTGAAGGAGACGAGGATGAAGCTAAGCGAACAAACAGTCAAGACAGGCTTCAAGAATCCGATTCTGATGCGGAAGCTACTTCGGAAAATGTAGTCGAGGAAGCGCCTGTCCATAAAAAGCGACACCACCGAATGTCGAAAGAAGCAAGACAGGAGGAAAAGAAGTTAAAGCTTCTTCAACGACATCCTCTCAGTGTTAAGATTGTTCTCATTTTCAAAAGTATGAATAAATTTTCTCTATCAATTGCTTGATTTTTACTGATATTTTTATATTTGTAACTTGCTCATCCTTTTTTATAGATGAAACAAAACTGACGCTGCAGTTTTTCTACTTAACTGTTCTGAAGGTCGTATCTGTTGAATCGAATCTGGAAAACGTAGACCAAGGAGGCGTCACGGCAGGGTGAATAAATTACTGTCTTCTCTTTATAATATCTGTGTAGGCTTTTATTTTTTATGTGATAATTATCTTTTTATAAAACATGCGTAATTTCGGCCCTTTTCGATGCCTGTAAAGCAGGGCTAAAAGTAGTGCTTTTCGAACATGGTGATAATGAAAATTATACATTTATGAGCTCACATTTTGGGCTCACAAAAATTGATCGTCAAGCTTTCAGTTGATCGCGTTGATAGATTGGACCAACTCAAAGCGATAATTTATCGAAAATTTCCAGAAATTTTTGGATACTTTTAATTCCCGTAAAATTCTTAAATTTTCGTAAATTTCCAGAAATTTTTAGATACTTTTAATTCCCGTGAAATTCTTAAATTTTCGTAAATTTCGATAAATTTAATGCATCAAGAAATTGTCGGATATTTTTAAAATTTTAGAAATTTATGTTGAATTTATAAATAACTATAAATTAAAAAAAAAAAATTTATTTATAGTATCTAAAAATTTCCAGATTTCCTCCATTATATAAGCAGAAACCGTTCCTTTGTTCCTATTGTGTCTGAAATTATGTATTTTTTATTTTAAAAAATATCGTATGCATCAAGGGGGAGGAGACTTTTTACGGCTTGTACTGAAAAAATTACACTCGGCGCTAACAATCCCATTTATCCCCTTTGGTGCATAATATACTATTCTATTCGAAATATTAAAAATTGAGGCATTCAAGATTCAACAATTATAAATTTTTTGAATGTAACAATTTCAAGTCCAAGAAATGCTTAAAAAGGAAATTTTGGCAACGAGTGTACTTCAAGTATGAAGACTTCAAAAAGGGACAATTTCAAATCTGGAAATGTTCAAGAGACATTTAATAAAATTTAAAATATTTAATTTTCAGGTCCTAAAAATTAAACAATTTCAGCAATAAGCATTCTAACTATTTTCTCTTTATTTGAAGTCAAATTGAACAATAATCCAACTTCAAGAAATCGTTCAACATTTTTACATTCCAAACGCTTCAAATTTACCATAAATTATTCAATTTTGAAAGCTTTTATTTTAAACATTTTAAATTTCAAATTAACTGTTGAATTTCAAACATATTTAATTTTAAATCAAAGAATTTGATATATGTATATGTTAATACCCAATTATCAAACTGCGAACGCGTTTGATTGAAAATTGTATAATTTCAAGTTCATTCAATTTTGAAATTGTCCTATTTTCAATAGTTTAGTATGAAATTCTTAAATTTTGTATTTTTTCAGTTTTAAATCATGCAATTTTTTTTTATTCTAAACGTTTTTGATTTAGAATGATTTAATTTTGCGTTTTTAATTCAAAATTTTTTAATTTCAAATAATTTAATTTTGAGAGTTTTTGATTGGAAAGCAAAAGATTTTTAATATCTTTTAATTTAAACTTATTAAACTTCCATCGCTTTCAATTGAAGATTGTTCATTTTCAAACATGTTTAATATGAAATTTTGAATACTTCTTATTAAAATAAGTAAATTTGAAATCCTTTGAATTAGACATTGTCGACTACATATTTCCAAAATTTCAAATTATATTTTGAACTTTTTCAATTTAAAATCTTTTAAAGTTTTCGAATTTGTATTAAATTATTAATAATAATCAATAATTAATTAAAGCTTTCAGTTGGAATCTATTCAATTTCATACACTTTAAATTTTATATTATTCAATTTTGAGTACTTCAAACTTGAAATTGATGAATCATTGTAGCTTTCAACTTGAAATTGAACAATGTTTAACGATTTAAATTCGAAACCACACCATTTTCAATGTTTCAATCTAAAATTATTTATTTTTCAATTTCCTTGAGAATTCCTTCAATTTCAAATTTTCCAAACACTTCAAAATGGAAATCATACAATTTTGCTTATTCTATCTTGATTTTATCTTTGTGGCTGATATCAGTTTGAAATTGTATAATATTTGAGTATTTTATTTTTAATTGTTCAATTCCTAACATAAAATTTCAACGCTTTTTACGAATATTTTCAAATTTTAAGGGTAAAATGAGTTTTTTTCTAAATTTTACTTTAAAAACCGTGCCATATTTGCAATTTTTGAAATATTAAGGTTTTTCTTGGCTTAGTTTATCCAGTTTCTTCGACTGTTTCAAGATTTACAAAAAAATAAAAATGGTAAAATTGTTTCGATTTTTTTAACAAAAAAAAGAAAAACTGTTTTTTCTCAAAAGCCCCACTTTTTTCCTGAAATTTTCAGGAATAATAAGTTACTAATATGTTCTACCTACCATAAGTTTCCCATTTGGTATTTTTTGATTTTTTGGGAAAAAGAAATTATGTTTCATTTTTTTCCAAAACCTTGCTCTTTTTGCAAATTTTGAGATTTCAAGGTTTTTCTAGTTCCAGTTTGTCAAGTTTTTTTCTCACTCTTTCGAAACCGATGAGAAAAACGAAGAAATAAAAAATAGTAAAGCTATATCGACTTTTTGAAAAATTAAATCACGAAATTGTCTTAATTTTCTCTTTCAAATTTTCTTCATTTTCTCATTTTCTCTTTTTTTTCTCCTGAAAATTTCAATGAAAAAAAGGCAGCTAATTTGAGAGAATTTCGTGTTTTCATTTTTCAAAAAATCGAAATAACTTTACCATTGTTTATTCTTTCTTTGTGTCCTCATTGTTTTTCGAAATAGAGATAAAAACTTGACAAATTGAAAAAAAAACCTGAAAATCTCAAAAATTGCAAGAAGGGCAAGGTTTTGAAAAAAAATATTTTTTTCCTACCGAAAAACAAAAAAATACCAAATGGGAAGAATGAGAAGAATTTTGGTGGATTTTGAAACAGCTCGAAGAACTGGATAAACTGAAAGAAGAAAAACCTTAATATCTCAAAAATTGAAAAAAATGTCCCGGTTCTTAAAGTAAAATTGTCAAAAAACTCATTTTACCCTTAAAATTTTTAAAAATTTGTAAAAAATGTAAAAATGTCGCTATGTTAATTTAAAAAAATACGTGTCTCCTTATTTTCTACGTACAAAAACATATTTCATTGGAAATCAATCCCTTTTAAAGTTAAGAATAAAAAATTTAAAGCACATAAGATGTGCAGTATTGCATTTGAAATCGTAGAAACTAAAAGAGTTTCAAATTGAGCGCCCTCAAGATCGCATATCTAATTATTTCATGTGATATCAAGTGTCATTTAAAGCAGTTGGATAGGTTTTTCCACTAAAGATTAAAACAATTCACTGTCATTTTCTGTGATTTATCGATCTCAAAAAATTCCCTGTGTTTTTCATTTTTCCGGTCCGGTGCGGTGACCACCCTGATTCTTAAACATTGTATTAATTAACACCATTTTGAATATAGAAATACGTACAATTTAGCAATTTTAAAAGTGTTTGAAAATGATTCGTGTAAAAGAAAATTAGTTGACTGAATGAAAAATTTATTAATATAGAAGCAAACAAACTGCGATAGAACGCTTCTTACAAAAACAGAATAAAAGGATTCATTTTTTGTCCTATGTCTATGTTTCATTTTTATGTCTCATTTTCGTGAAAAATATCAACCTACTTTCCTTTTTTGAGAGCATTTAGCATTGTAAAGCCTGCGAATTAATTAAATTGATCTAATAATATTCTAATTTTTTTTGAAACCAGGGACATGTTGATATCCGAATCTATTCTCCGAGAACTCTACCCCAGAGACACAGGACTCGAATCTCCAAACCCGGCGAATCATTATCAACTGGCGAAACATAAACTTGGATCTTTTCCTTCTCTGGGACTTGGGATTCCCTACAAATGGGCTCAACGGATGGCAGGACTTTATTTCGACGCGCCCGATGTTCAAGAACAGAGGGCAAATGTTCGTTTTTTTTTTTTTATTTATTCTTTAAATTTTGCTCATTTTTAAATTTTCATTATTTATGATAGAAGGTATTAGATTCATGTCTATCTGTCTGTCTGTCTGTCTGTAGTCTAACGGCACGATTACTTTAGAGAGAATTTCCATTCATAATTTTAAATAGTGTAGGAACAAAATTATTACTTTCAGGAAGGTGAACAGAATTTCTTTCAACTGTTTTTTAATAGGGATAATAGTTTTTTTTCCGCGATAAATGCCGTAAGAAAATCGGAAATTCAAATTTATAGTTGAACAACGCAAAATACAATGAAAGGTTACGGGACAAAGTTTCTCGTCTTAAAAAGACCTAAAAAATTGCTTTTAATCTTTTTTTTATAGTACCCATAGTTTGGCCGTAAAATTTGAATTTTTACATTCTCATCACTTATGATTTTATGAATTTGGACGTATCCAGTTTTCGTCAATTTTCGATGTTTCGAGACCCCCTGTATCAGAAAAAAACGATGTTTACGAACATGTCTCTTTATCGATCTGTCTATCTGTAGTCTGACGGCACGATAACTTTCGAAAGAATTTTCCAATCAAAATTTCGTTTGGTACACTTTTTTTTGGTTCAAAAAGACAGATCAACTTCGTTAGCCAGCCTTCCACTGCCAATATTTAGGATTTTTTAGCCATGAATTACTGCGAAAAAAGATTAATACAAACAAGGAATAAACATTAAAATAATGGCAAAGAATGAAACAAGGAAAAAGTAGAAATGGCACATTTTCCAAATTTTTGGGAATTAGTCAGATTTTTTAAATTACTTCTATCATCGTAATTAATTGGAGATCTTTTTATAGGTCACAAGTCAAGAACTCGCCCACGACAACATAGAAAATGTCCTCAAGGAAATAAAGAGGCGCGTGAAGGCTAGACTCGAATTATGTACTGAGATTCGTCAACTGGAGTCTGGAAACTTGCCTATTTTCACCGGTACTGTGGATCCCATTCCGCAGAAAATCGCTACAAATTTGTGCAAGTTTGTAACCCTCTCCTGGAAAAACTACTGCAATAGTCCGGATACACCTCCATTCTGTCGTGAGGGTTTGGTCAACTCGATTGACGTTTTTTACGAGGCCGTTCTACGTAGAGGAAGCAGTTAGTTTACACTATTTTCTTATATGTCGATACCTCCATGTTAAGAAAATTGAAGGAATTATATGTAATTTACTAAACCGGAGAGTATTATCTACTAAACATGTCTGCTTTTGCTGTACTAAAATGAGGGGCCAACTCAAAAAACAGAGTGGTTCTTTTAGAGTTTAAACGTACGCTCCGAGAGAGGGTTTTTTAACAAGGAGGTATCGATATCATAATTAAGATTAAGACTAAAAATCAAGTTCCCTAAAAAAATCAAAATCCTTGAGATTGTCAATAGAAAATTAAAATATTTTTTTCTTAGGTGAACTCATCGCTCGGATTGCAATAAAACCCGATTACCCAAAAGTCACTCCAGTCTTCAGCATAAGTATGAGTCCATCAGTTCCAGCTTCAGTCGATGTTCTTCGAGATATTGAGAGGGAAGTGAACGTAATGTGGGAAAAGCCACCGACCCTAACTGCACAAATTCAACGCCTCAGAGCCTGTTTCGATATTTATTTGGAAACCGAAAGCATGGCACCAAGGGAGAAGATTTTCTTTCATCCAGTCAAAGGGAGAACTCGTGCTCGTCCCTACAAGTATGTTGCTTTAGGCGGAGGTATTTTTACTCATCGATAAAATCAGATGAGAAGTCATCAAAGGTGTACGATTTTAATTGCAAAAAATGTAATAAACTTTTTTTTAGACAGAGAAAAAGAGAAATTCTTTTCTGAGTTTAGGCTTAGTTAGATTTTAAAGGTAAATTTTCTAATCTCATGACATATGAAGATCCAGACTTTCCAAGGTGGACAATATAAAAAAAAGCAGATATATTCCAGAAATGAAGATTCTTTAGAATTTAGATCAATGGGATTTTTCTTGATACTGAGAATAGGTATGTCCGAAGTTTATTTTTGAGAAAATTGTTTTCCGATCTCAAACGAGCTCGTTCCTGTTTCATTAAAATGTTTTCGGCCTTTACATGGTTAACTTGCTGCCAAAAGTTTTCCATTTTGTCGTAGAGATCTACAACCTGCGAAAATAAATAATTTGTTTAGTAGATATATGAAATCTTGTAATTTTTAAAGAGTCCGATTCATATTTCTTTTAAGTTTATAAAATTTCAATATGAAATTGCACAATTTGAAGTAATCACATTTTTTAATTTAGTAGTAGCTGTGCAAAGAAAATTGTCCAACTTTTATTAAAATTGTTTAAAAATGTTTAGAAATATGCAATTACCCCATTGTAAGTTATGCAGTTTTGAATAGCTGATTCTAAAAACTTTTACTTTTCAAGTCCTCAGATTTAAAATTGTTCAGTTTTATCAGCTTGAATTTTAGGGCCTATTTGTGGAATTTAAACCTTTCGAAAGCTCGCTTCTAAATTTCTGTTGTTTTAAATATAGCTTCCAGATACGGGTGCATTTTAAAATTTCTAACTTGACTTAAAATTAATAATTAATTAATTTATTCTTACGCCTATCGTTGAGATTTCTTTTGCAGATTCTGCATCCTTTACCGAATATTTTTTGATAAGCGAAGGCGGTTCCAAGTCTTCGCAAAGTTTCATCAAAAAGTGAAGAGTCGAACTCTTTTCCAATGTTCCTCCCAATTTCTAAAAATGGTGCATATAGTTTATAAAAGTAAAATATTTAAAACATCAAATTTATATTCCTAAATATTAATACAGTTATTTGTATTATTAGTTAATATTGCATCGTCATAGAGGGAGGTTTATAATGACGTAAATTTTCAAATATACTTTTTTGACATATTTCGATATAATTTGATCCCAAGAACTCGAAAATGCAATTTGTAAAAAGTGTCCGCGCACTTGTGCGTGCGTGTGACTTTTTTGTACGTACCATAGCTCGAAAAGTAAAAAAGCTATTATCATGAAATTCGGACGAATTGTAGCTCCAATTGATGTCCAGATTTAATAAGATTTTGAGCTAGATCAGCCAGTTAAAAGCGATCTTTTGTGTTTAGAAATTTGAAACAAAATGTTTGCCTTGCTTTTATGAGAAAATCTTTTTTGAATAAACGAATATTGAAATTGTCATTTTTTTTTGAATTTTTTAAATGTTAAACCTCCCGCTATGAGGAAGAAAAATTATTTGATGCTCATGAGGAAGCAAAGTGCTCATAAAATGAGCATAAATAAATACATTAATAATGAATACACTCATAGTACTTCGCAGTGGTAGATTTATTTAAAACAAAAATCCTAAACCTTGATAAGTTCTCCACTAATGACACTTAATTTCTTCAACTGCAAAGCATCAATCGTCTGCGTCAATTTTATTTCCTGCCGCAATTTCCAAATTCTTTTCGATAATCTCTCCATTTGACTTTTGAATTCAGAAATACTTTCCTCCCTTTCTCTTCTCAAATGATCAGTCTCGTTTTTCAACTTTTCCACAGTTTCCGACAATTGCGAATGTAATTTTGGAAACTGTGCAGCCTCTGAACTATTTGCATCATCTTGTTCTTTCAAATATTCATATTGTTTTCTTTTCGTTTCAGTTGAACATTCATAATCAGATATCACTTTTTGGAGCTCCAAACTTAGAATTTTCATTATGGACTCTGCCCGCTTTTTTATTTCTGACACGTCCTCTTCTTTCTGAGGATAAAGAAAAATAATTCTTAAAATTAAAAGTAAAATATAACGTAATTTAAAAATGTAAACGAAAAGTTTTAAAAAACTAGTCTTAAATAGAGTTTTTAATAATTAATTTTTAAAATATGTTTTATAATATTAATAATAATAAAGTAAAAAATAGGGTACTAAGAGGGATTCTACCGAATATTCTATACTGTATGTGCTGATTGCATTCCGAGTTTTCGTTTCTGTTATTATTTCTTGTATCCAACTGTTTTGGGAAAAAATGATCCTTTCCAAATTTCTCGTATCTTCTCGCATTGATTCTTTTAGTTTCTGGAATGCTACTTTGTCGAAGGTTTCTATTTCATCCAGAGATTGGAGATAAATCTTTCGGAGAAATTCGAGTCGTTGTCCGCTTCTTCCTGAAGAAATTAAATTATATTTTCAAGCTTGAGTTTCGAGAATATTTACTGCTTCGAAATTTCTATTTTACAAAATTCAGACACTATCAAACTTTAATTTTTCAATTCTTTTGCTTCAAGGAAGATTTCCAAATTCAGACTGAAAATTTTGAGTTTTAAATAACACAATGCTTTCAATTTTTTATTTTCCGAAATTTGAACGCTAACAAATTTTAATTTTCTAAAACTCGGATGGGTTCTCATTTTATTTGAAAAAAATAAGGCACTTCCAAATTTTAGTCAATATTTTTTCCTAAAATACAAGCACTACTGAAATTTGGGAACTGCTAAATTTTGATTTTACGAAGTTCGAACACTCGAAATTTTTGTTTATATGCCCTTGCTTCCAAATTTTTAAGTATTTTGTATCTTGGGATTTTCCAATGATCCGATGTTTATAAAATTTATATATATATTTTTTAATCGGGCGCTTTTATTTGTACATTTTTATTTATTTTTCCAAAAATGGGTCAGTTTTAAAATTTTTGATTTAAAAAATATCCGCGAAAACTTTGAACTAAAAAACTTTCAACGACTCCGACGATTCTACATTTTAATAATTTTTAAATTTCCTAACAATCAGGCGCTTTAAAATTTGAATTTCTTAAAATTACGTTGCTTTTTAAGTTTTTTGAAAGGTGGAAGCCCCTCAAATTTCGAATATATTTAAAATGTTACATTTTTTATTTCCATAAACTGAATTCCCATTTAAAAAATTACAAATATAAATTTAATTTCTGAAAGTAAGACTCTTCCGTATTCTATTATTGTAAAAATCCTTTATATTTTCCTAATTACATTTTGATTTAATTAATATAACTTCATTAAATTTCCTACCAATTAATGTGTCAATTGTGTCCATATGAGCTTCTTGCAATCGTCTGTGATCAAGATCCGCTACTTCAAGATCTTCACACAATTTATTAATAACTTCATCCTTAGCTTTTAAGGCGCGAGAAAAATTTTTCCACAAATATTCAACTTCTTCATACAATTCTCTACATTTAATTTTTCTCAGAATAAATCTCCATTGTTCGTTAATCTTTGCTGTATTTATTCTCGAAAATGCGTCTTCGCGTTTTAATTTATTCTACAATGAAAAATGAAACGTGTAAAATTTTCAATATTCATACAATGTATCTTTGATTAGAGATTTTTTAAAAATCTCTCACCTTTGTAAAAACAGCAATTAATTGTTGTTTTCTTCTCTTTGCTTCCAATTCAATTTCTGCTCGATGCTGTAAATAACGAGCTCGCTCCTCATCGCTCATTCGAGATAATTTCGAAGATTTTCCTTTTTTTTTCTTCGCTGGCATCTTGATTTAACTAAATTTAAATTTAATGTCAATTTAATTAAATTTGAATAGAATTCAATAAAAAATAAATTTTATTAGGTATAATAAAATATTATTCAAACGTAATTTCAATGTAGAGAAAACTTAATTAATTAATACATTTAATTTATGGAAACACTTATAGCAAAAATTAGTAACGAATAACTTGGATAAAATTTAGTTCAAAGATAAATTAGAAATAAATGTACTCCTTATGTAACTTTAATTTTCAAAAATAATAACAATTGACGCAAATAAGTTTTTAAATATTTTTTATTTCGTCTTAACCTTTTTATAAATTACACTTTCGGTTAATCTCAACTGTTTGGGGCTTATCCTGAAAAGCTCTTTCTCATTTTGTCAACTCCTACTTTAGGCTGGCAAGAATGTTTGATCGATTCTCGTACACATTTTAATTGCGTAATCGTCATGGAAACGAAAAAAAATCATAATTTTATTCATTAGGATTTAGCAAGCTCGTTTCCCTTTCATAAAAAGTAAAGGTACTTTTTGATAACGATATTGTTAACATAAAAATTTAACAACTTTTGTAAAATTTCAAAAACGCCTTAAATTTACGTATTCTTATTAACGAATTAAAACTAACGGATCGCTCAAAGAGAGCATTTTCGTCAATATTTACAACAGTCAAGCTTACGTATCATTAATGCTTATTTATATTATTATCAGCATCGTTATTAACTAAAAATAAAAATAGAATTGCAAAAATAGAAATAAAAATGCAAAATAATAAAATTATATATAAAAATTGAAACATTTTGAAATAGTTTGGCAAAGTTTGGTACGTGAAATTTTGATTTTCTGAATTTCAGAAGATTCCAAAGGCTATTTTTGAAATTTGGTTTATTTCAAATTTCAATTTAAAAATTGAATCATATTATTTGTTTAAAAAATTCGTGAATTCTAAACTCTGAATTTGGATCTTAAATATTAAAATTAAATTAAAATTAAATTTTTTTTTGTTACATATTGTTTGGCAAAGTTTGGCAGCGAAGAAAGGCATTTGACTCGATAAAAATTAATTTTACCCTTTTCAAATAATGTTACCCTGTCGAATAAAAATAATTTCCTTTTAAAATAGGGAACTAATTGTAAAAAAAACTGTCCTTGAGCTTCATTCATTATTTGCAAGGCCTGCGTGCAAATTAACAATTTTTTTGAAGGGTCATTGCCCTATCTTCGAGTTTTTCTAAAAGTAAAGGTCTTTCTTTCGTTGTTGGGATGAAACTTTGAGTGCGTCTTATTCTTTCTCCACTTCTTGGAGGTCGAACAGTGACTATTTGAGCCTCCAGGAGAATTTGAGCCTCTTCCGCTCGTCTGACTTTTTCTCGAGCTGATCTCAATTCTGAATCCAGGCCTTGCTTCTCGGATTCGAGTTGCATGAGTCGAATTCCTGCATCTGAAATATTCCAAAATATACGAAATTTCAAAATTTTGATGTAGTAAAAGTTAAAAAATCTGCTTCTAATCCAAATTAAATTTTGTTTGGTTCTAATACCTAAGAAAGCAGTTTTATTAATACATAATTATCTCTTAATAATACTAAAGCTTTACGAATTTGAGGAGTTTTAAATTTTTTTTCCAAAGTTTGGATATTTAACTTTTCTAAAATGTCGGGTCCTGCAATAATTTTTTTTATTAACTTCGGAGGATGACTCTTTGCACACTTGGAATGTTTCAAATTTTCAAAATGTAGAAGAATCCATATTTGAATTTTCTAAAATTTGACCGTTTCCTTTTGAACAACTCACAATAAAATTTCCAAAATTCTTACTCTTATGAATTCTAGCTTCAGAATTTAAATCTTCTAAAATCAGCCGTTTTTAAATTTAGATTTTTCAATGGGACAGATGAAAAGTAGAATTCCCAAAATATATAAGCCTGCAAATTTTTATTTACGAAATTTGTTACACCTGGAGATTGAAATTTAAAAATTCAAAACTGAATTTATTCTAAACATGGAACTTCCAAAGTATATTTTACAACACTGGAACGGTTTGCCAATTTCGAATATCTCAAAAAGAGAATTTCATACATTTTTGCGCTTCCATCTTCAGTTTGCATTCTGTAAATTCAATGTTTCAATTTTTAAAGTTTTTCCAAAGTTTGTCCCCTTTTGAGATTTTTAAAATTTGATATTTTCAATTTTTGATTTATTTTGATACTTCGATGTTTGAAATTATTTCTCTAAAAGTAAAATGAGAAAAATCCAAATATTTATATAGAATCCAAAATATTCTATGAAAAAATTCTTTCTAGAAAAAATATAAGAAGGGGGCGTCAAAAAGTTGTGAAAAAATTGTCCATGATTGTCCACGTGGTATATAGAAAATAGACAGCCCCGAAGAAGTTTCAAATAAAGCCTTCGTTATTTGCAATTAATGAAAAGAAAAACTGGAACACTTCTTTGTAAATAATTAAGTACCTTGAAGTTGTCTCTCGTTATCGTGTTGCTTTTTCTCGAACTCGAGTCGTTTCAATTTCTCAGATTCAAGAAGATCTTGTTGCTCTTTTTGAAGTCTTTCTAATTGTTCTCGTCTCTCCCATTCTTCGCGAAGTACTCGTGCTTGCAAACCTCTTACTGAAATATTAAATATTGGAGACATATAATTTTCTCTCTTATTTCTTCTATTTATTAACAAATTAAAAATTCTTCCTGTACATAGTTGAAGAGTGCCCCTATTTGATTTAAGGTTTAAAAATAAATTAATGTATTACCTATTTCTTCATCCCTTAGTGCTTGTTTTTCTTCTTGGAGTAAAATCTCCAACCTTTTTTTAACGTCTTCCAATTCTTGCACTTTAGCATTTTCCTCTTTGGAAAGAGCTTCCAATTTTCTAGCTTGAATCTCAGCTGCTATTCGAGCTTGTCGTTCATGTTGAAGTTCGAGTCTCGTTTCTTCTCTTTGTTGTCTTGAAGCCTGTGAAGAATATTTTTTTAATTCCCATTTCAAGAAATTATTCTAAAATTTTTTTAATTTAAATTAGAAAACTTTCTAAATCAATTTAAATGTTTCGATATTTTAATCTGAGAAACTTGGATGGCTTCCAATGTTAGAATTTTCTAAATCGTCGTTTCAAATTCGAATTTTCCAAACTTTGCCCTTTCCCAACATTAACTTGCATTTGAGTTTCGGAATATATAACTGCTTCCAAATTTTAATATTAGAATGCTGAACTTTCCAAACTTCGATTGGTTCGGAATATTAATTTTTCAATCGCTTTTCATCGGTTTTCAGTGTTGGTATTTTCTCATATTTGGCCGCTTTCAAATTTAATTCTTCCAAATTTGATTCAGTTCAAAATTAGAATATTTCTGAAATTCAGTCACTTTAAAATTTTAATTTTCCAAAAGTCCCCTCTTCGCAAAGTTTAAAATAAATTTGAATTTTCCGAAATTCCGGTGTTTTCAAAACTTTTGTCGTTTTTCAAATTAAAGGTATTCCCTGATTATTTTCAGAAAATATAATTCAATTTTTCGAACAAGTTCACAAATAAAAACACAAAGTTTAGGAATTTTATTTAATTATTGCAAAAATATATTAAGTTAACATTCAATTTTTCTTCACTACATTTCTTGTCAATAATCCAATACTAATTGATCAACAATTTTTTGTAATTGATCTAATGCTTGTTCATTTCTAATGTTTTACATAGCTACTAAACATTTGTTTTAAATGAAAGATGCAAGTTTATCATTATCCGAAATTGTCAATGTTTGTTTAAACATAAAAAAAATATTTCGTAAAATTAAAAAAAAAATTTTTCTATGATTTGAGTAGCCACCCTCTATCCTCGGGATAATAATTTTTTCATGATAATAATAAGGACCTGGCGAGTTGATCTCCTTTGATAAGCGAGAGTCCGCTGATATCCAATTTTTTCAGTCGAATGTTGAATCGCAATTTGAAGAGCGGACAGCCATTGTAATCTCCCTCGATGATCTTCAGCGACAAGTTCAATGCACCTATGTTCTGGAGTACTCAGAATAAATCTTCTGTCTGGTTTTCCTCCATTGCTTGCAGCATCCGCCCAGGAATTCACATCCAGGGGAATTAAACCTGATGCTTCTTTTTGTTGAGAATCTTTGTAGTATGTCAGCTCTCCAGGACGCAGGACAAACCAAAAGCACCGTAAAGTTGGGAGCAAAAATCCCTTTTTCATTAAGTAGCCCTAAAAAACAAGTTTCTATAAATTATAAATGAATTTTGGATGTTATTTCAAAATAAGAACGCGTTCGAATTGGAATTTTTCGAAATAGAGAGCTTCCTATTTGGGATTTTGAAAAAATGAGAATGGTTCCAAATTAGGATCTTTGAAAAATGAGGACACTATCTAATATAAATATTAGGGTGATTAAAAAAAAATTATTCTCAAAACTGAATACACACACTAGCCTAAGTTGTAACTTTTTTATCAACAAATTTTTTCAAAAAAAAAGTTCAAAATCGGATATGATGTAGAGGTCCCCTATTGGAGTTTCGTCTTTTTTTTATTAAATATTTTGTTGTTTTCATTTTCTTAATGTCTTGAAAATACATTTATTGAATTTTTATACATATAGAATTATCCTCTTTTATTATACCATTATTGTACATAATTTAGTTAAAGTTTTTTGACTAATTTTGAAGGAAAATAATAATTTTATCTTACTTGTTTCACATTTTACTATAATAATATGCCATATGGTGGGCCAATTACCAAATAAAATAAGTAAGAATATTTGGAATATATTTAAGAACAATTGGGAATTATTTCTTTTATCATTATTATTGAAAATTATTATTGTAAAAAGTGTAATTTATTTTGAATTATAGTCATTTACACTATAACCAGGATGGCCGCTTTAATCGAGGAAAAAAATTTCCGGCTTTTTGTCGGTTTGCAATAACGTATAATTCTTTGGAATTTGCAAGTTTCAAAATTGAAACTAAATCAATTTTTAATTAAGAAATTTTCAATTCAAATCCTCAATAATTCAGAAGTATAAAAAGGGAAACTTTTAACACTTTTCAGTTGAACAATTTTAAATTTCAAAGATTTCATAAAGATTCCAAAACATTTCAGAAGATTTCAAAGATTTCGTAAACGTTTAAATATTTCAAAAATTCCGCAAAGACTTCACAAACTTCGAACATTTCAAAACATTTCGAAAGATTTCACAACGATTTCAATATTTCACAAAGATTTCAAAACATTTCAAAGAAGTTTTCAAAGTTTTTTAATATTTCACAAAGATTTTAATGATTACATCAAGATTTCAAAAATTTCACAAAGATTTCAATGATTTCAAAATATTTCAGAACATGAAGATTTAAAAGATGTCGCAAGGATTTTGAAGATTTCAGAAAGATTTCAAAGATTTCAAAAGAGTTAACAAAGTTTTTAAAAATTTCATAAAGATTTCAAAGATTTAAAAGATTTAAAAACATTTCAATTGAACAATTTTGAATTAAATGCCGTTAAACTGCAATATTTCGAATGATTTTTAATGCTTTAAAATGAAGAATAAATCAATTAGAAACATTAAAAATTGAACGATTTTTTTTAACTGAACAATTTTTAAATTGGAAGTTAAATTATTTTCATTTTAAGTCGTTTCAAATTAATAATTGTTCAATTGTTATTTATAAATCAAAATTCATCTATTTCACTTACAAATTTAAAAAATTTAAATGGAACAATTAAAATTGTAACGTTCAAAGTCTAAATGTAGCACTCTGAAATATTAACAATTCAAGACTTTCTATTTCAAACAATTCAGATTCGAATTGTTTAGTTTTGAAGGTTCGATTTATAATTGGTCACATTAAATGCAAAGTCAAATATTGAAAAATATTTAAAAAATTGTTCTTTTTTCAATTAAAAAATTAAAATTTAATAGTTTAAAAATGGAATATTTTAGACTGAAACAATATTTCAATTTTTATCGTCAAAACCTGTAAATTATTTAATTTTGAACAGATTAAGAATCGTCTTGTAAAATCATTAATTAATTTATATTTACAGATTTTCGCTTAAAAACGTTTTTTATAAACAAATTTCAATTTCAAACGCTTTTAACTTTTAATTGTTCAAGTCTTTAAAACTGCATTTTAAAATTCTTGAAATTGAAAATGTTCGCTTAAAAAAAGACTTAAAATGGAAATTTTTTAAAGTTGAAGATTTTAGAATTACGCATTGTAAAATGAATGACCTCGTAGTTGAAAAAGTTAACATTTGACTGTAACATTTTAAAAAATTGAAATCGAATTTATTGTAAATTGCATTATATCATGTGATGTGAAATTTGGGATATTTCAAGTGATTGGATACATTTTTCTTCCAAAAATTTGTAAAATTTCCGGTCAAAAAATAAATTCACTGTCATTTCTTTCGAAAAATTCCCGGTTATTTCCTGGTTTTCCAGGTTTACCGGTCCAGCGACGACCCTGCAAGAAATGCCCAATTAAGCTTGGAAAGCCGACAAATTTTAAGCATCCTATAAAGAAAAATGTACAACTCTTCTTCATTCTTAAATATAATACTTTAATGTCAAGAGGGGACTTTAAATGTTATCCAAACGGATTTTTATTTCACACAGCTCATTTAGACATAAAGAGGTACTAACAGAATGTTTGCGCGTTTAGATTTAACGGAATATTTTTGTTTACCTCATAAAATGAATCACCGTCATAAATATTTGACAAATTTGTACACTTATTAAACTTTAAAGAGTTGCGACTCTTTTAATTTAAGAGTCTTTCAAATATTTTGAAGACTAGAAGACTTGGATTTTCCAAAATTCAAAATTTATCACATTTATGTGGATTCCAAAAAATTTGAATACTAAAATTCAAGAGTAATCAAATATTATTGACCGAAAATCTTACTTTTTTGAGCACATCTTCAACATAAGTTTGATATAAATCGTCGATTGCTTCCGTTAATGCGACAGCATCCAAAGATCCTCCTCCAGAATATTTTGACTCCAGGACTGCGAGGAACGTTGGAAATCTTACGAAAAGTATAAAAATATTCTTTCTCATAATCTGAATTTATATAATCCAAATAGGTTTAATTCAGATTGATTTTTTGTTTAATTACCTGAAAGTTCCAATTGCCGCGGCTAGAGCCGAAAAATCCAGAGGATCCCAATTCAAGCCTAAGGAAGTTACGAACTGGGATGAAATTTGAGCCACTTCATCACTGTGAGCTGTTACCTATAAAATAAGTTGTCGTTTTTTTTTTTCAAATCTTTCACTAATCTCAAAAATTTTTGTTCTCTGAGAGTTTTCAAGTATCAAAAATTCAAACTTTTCCTGATAAAGATTTAGCAAATTTTAGGCGCTTTTCGAACATTTTTTGTCTCTAATCTATTTCTAGATACTTTTTCATCACACAAAACTTATTGATTCTATAAAATTAAATAAATTATTAGGGATCCAAAATACCAGATATAATGAATCCGTGACGTTGGCTTCCATTTCACCAAGGAGGCAAAATATCCGGAATAACTGATAAACGCTACGATCTTCGAAAACTGGATGAGTTCGATTCAGGTACATTTTGCGACAAACCAACCAGCAAATTTCGTCGATTCCTTCTTCCAAATTTCGACATGTTTGAATAGGCATTGTGTCCGTGAGCGACGAAAAAACCTATATATGAAAAGTTCAAAATTAAAAAAAAAATACAACACTGGAAATTTTAAAGAATGTCTACCAATCTTAAAATATAAAATGGGGACAAGCATCATTAAACTATGCATGAAGCCATAGAAAATAGATAATCTGCGACTTTTTCCTTGAAAAATAAAACAAGATTTATATTTTTTTTACCTCCTTTTGTAGGTAATAAACGTATTGTTCGAAAGTCAATGTTTGAGTACTTCGATAATGTTCCAGTCCTTTTTCGATTCCATAGAGATCCATTAAAGTTCCAATATTGGCAGTCAGAACCTAAAAATTAAATTTTTTACCAAATCACAAAAATTAATTTTGTAATTATATTATAGGCTTGTATTTAATTTATTGAACTGATTTAATTCTTATGTTTTCTGTTTTAACAAATAACAAAATTTAAATATATCTATGACTTCTTTTGAATGGGGCTCAATTATATTTCTCTTAAAATAAAAAAATGAAGTATCATAATGGAAATTTTTTCGAGTTTCTCTAAACATAGCAAGTGTTGCAATATAATAAAAAATAAATAAATTTCAAGATAAAGAAACCAATTAATTTCAAGACAAATTTTCCAAGTAAAATATAAAAATATCCAAAAATGTCCAAAAATAAAGTCTCAGTAAAAATCTCTGACTATAATTTCAAAATATTTGTGAAACGAAATATTTTGTAACAATTAGTTCCCACTTTATTTTTCTTTCAAAATTTGTATTTTTGCACATGATCCACAAACCTACATTACTAAAAAAATCTTTTGGGGGTCGAGGTTGCAGCGAAAATAAACCACACCCGAATTTGGAAATTGATTCTGCTTCTGGAATCGAGAGCGCAGTGCACAATGTCTGTTTTTTTCCCCTAAGGGGGTAAAATTATAGACCCACCTTTAATTTTGATTTTGCGACGACGAAAGCTCCGTCGGCTTGCAGAGCGTAGAAGGCATGCCAGATGCTGTTGGTCAAATTTTTCAGCAAATGGGTCATGCTTTTGGCAAAAAGGCAACAGGTGTTCCTAAAACTTCACATTGCTCACCACTGTGCAGTGGTCGGATTACGAATCTGCAGTCGCAGTGTTGAGCTGTTCGTTCAGACAGTTAAGCTCTTTTTGTCTGGGACTGTACGCTATGTGTCACGTCGCTGGTTGTATCTGCATCCGTTCAAACTTTTCTTCCCCTTGAGAAAATTCCCTCTTTGGAGCACGTGGTGTTGACAGGTGTCAGCTGATTTTGACACTTGCGAAAATTTGATCTAAAATTACTTTTCCTATGTTTACCATTTTTTCAGAAGGTGCAAAAACCAATTTCGAAAATTAGCAACTATTAACTTTCAATTATAGTTACAAAGAAAATAATAAAAAAGTATTCTTCTTTTCAATTTTTGAAGGGGGTATACAGAGTTAAAAGTAATAAAATTCAAATGCGAATAATTTTATGAATTAAAATCACTTTAAATTTTGTTTACCTCTTTTCAACGTAAAGGAAATTAGTAAACTGGGCATCTATATTTATATTTGATACGTTCTGCGCGAGTTTCACAAACTGTGATATTTATATCGCGATCTTTTCTCCCCTGATCAGCGGAAAAGATTATGAAATATTGTGATTTATGAACCGTTTCTCAATAAAGAGCATATACTCATTTAAAAATTAAACTTTCAAAACTTTAAGAAACAATACATAGAGGAGATTTCAGCTAAAAAAATCGCTGAGGGTAATTTTTGGAATCAGATCACTCTGCATAACATTCAATTTCGAGACGGCACTTTGAACTGTGGAACATAAAGTTCAATTTAAAAATAAAATGTTGGGGGCCAGATATATTCAAAAAGTTGGTGTTAGTTTTTTTTACCAAGGTGATAATTAGTAGCAGTGTTACAAATGGAAGTAAAACATAGAAAAAATTAGAACTTAATAGACTTTATCGAGAGTACAAATGAGTGAAAATAGAAATTATTCCATTTTTAATTCAAGGCGTGAGGCGTTTTGGGTCACGTGGGAACATTGAAACTTTTCTAATGTTGTCAAGGCCAAGATACAACATCACAACACGTTCCATGCCGATTCCTCCTCCAGCGTGTGGTGGACATCCGTACCGGAAAGCATCGATATAGGCCTTTATTTTTTCAATATCTAGAACAATAAAACAAAGGTTATTAGAATTCGTCAGAAAATATAAAATTTCAAATAAGTGAAAATATTTACCGATGCCGTGATGCTTGGCCCTTTCAGTCAAAAACTTCGGATCGTGGATTCGCTGAGCACCCGAAATAATCTCCTCTCCTCGCATGAACATATCGTAAGAGTTGGAGGCTCTCTGAAATTCAAAAATGTAGATTTATATTTTATTGTTGTTAAAAATAAAGAAGATGTTTACTCACGGGATTGTTAGGATCCGGCATCGTGTAAAAGGGCCTAACAGCAAGTGGATATTTGTCGAGGATGTAAAAGTCGGTGTCGTACTGAAAACAGAAAGAAATGAAATTGAAAATGTAGACCAAGAAATTTATTAAATTAATGAAGAGACTCAATACATACCTTTGCTTTGACAATCTTGCCAAGGAGTTTTTCATCCGGTGTCGACAAATCGTCCTCTTCTCCTAAAATGACTCCAGCCTCTGCAAGGAGTTTTATAGCATCAGGGAACTCCAGTTTCAAAGGAGGGTCCAAGAACTTGAAAGGCTCCACTGCATATTGTTGATTTACAGCAGCGATTTCTTCAGCGTAACTGAAAGTTGATACATTTAATATAATTCCGGAGCTAAGAATTCGCACTAGAAAAGTAATTTAAAAAATGTATGTACTTGTCACGCAGCCCTCGAAATAGTTCAGTGAACATCTCACCAATAACGTCCACCACCTCGTGGTAGTGATGCTTGAATGCCATTTCTAGATCCAGGCCCACAAACTCTGTCAAGTGTCTGTGCGTGTTCGAATCCTCGGCTCTGAAAACTAAAAAAAAAAAGGAAAATTGTAAACGTATTAGATTGACATGAACTTTATTATTATTAAAAATGTTCTTCTGCAGTGAAGATACCTGCGCCGACTGTGAAAACTTTATCGAAATCGGCAGCAATGGCCATTTGTTTATAGAGTTGAGGAGACTGGGCCAAGTATGCAGAGCCTTTGAAGTAGGAGACGGTGAAGACATTGGCGCCACCTTCACTCGCTGCTGATATCATCTTTGGAGTGTGGATTTCCACGAAACCCTGGAAGGAATATTAATTTCAAGATTTTCTAGTTTCAGATGTTGCCAAGAAAGAATTGTCTGCAATCTTCATTTCCCGACCTTGTTCGTTAGGATGTCTCTGAAGAGTTTGCAGACTCCAGCCTCGACTCTGTAGATCGCCTGATTCGCTGGTGTTCGGAGATCTAAGACTCGATTGTCCAGTCTCGTATCCTGGTTCACCTTGATGTTCAACCCACTATCATCCCCTTCAGGTCTGGAAGCATCTTCGATCTGAAGCGGCAACTGAGGTTCTGCGGCACTGACCACGAAAACCTGCTCGATGTGAACTTCTACGTCTTTCTGGGTGCAGGATTCGATTTTAGATGGGACCGGCTTCACATTTGCTTCCACGTCAATGATCGACTCCTTCGTGATGCTGAAAAATATAAGAAGACAAATAAAAAGATAAATGAAAGATTTTTTGATACTTTTTTCAAGGGATTAACTTTTGTGGTTGTTGGTGTCTTACTTGGATATAAACTTGATCATCTGCTTGCTGATATTCTCATTGACTGCTGCGAGACCTTGAACGGTGTAGGATTGCTGCCTGATTACTATAAAGCATTGCTTTCCTGTAAAATAAAGTAAAATTAACTGCTTTTCTTGCATCTGAAAAATAACTTAAACTTTTATAAGTATTAAAGTTACCTTTGGCTCTACTAGTGTGCAAACGACCACGTAACCAGACGAGTTGGTTTACTCCATCCTTAGTCAGGTCCTTAACGTCCACATATTTTCTTTCGGCATGGGGCTCTGAACTCTGGATCATTTTCAGGAGTCCATAGCGTCCGGTAGAAAAATCCTCTTCAGCATTAGCGGCTTCCTCTTCCACCTAAAAGATGAACTTTTGTTTAGCATTTTTTTGAACTTTAAAGATTGTTGCGCAATTTTTGTGAAACATACAACTTTCGAATTTCTTTCTGCTTTCTTAGCTGCTTTCTCAGCTTCCTTCAACGACTTCTTCAACGCTTTTTTAGAAGGAGCGTTTCTAGATTAAAAACGAAAATAATGGTTTTTATTTTTGGAAGGGAATCAAGATATTAATATGCTAATAATAAAAAAAGTTTAAATATGTAAAGCAAAAGAATGTCAGGGTGGCCACTAAAATATAAAAAAAATTCAGGACATTTCTCGAGCTTTCCCGGTTTGCAGTCATTTTTTCCTGGGTATTAAAATGAATAAAAAATTTCTACAATTCCAAATTAGAACATTAGACATTTTGAATAATTAGGAATCGAACTCATTATTCAAAATATTTTTTTTTCTCATAAAATGTATAAACACTCCTGGTTAAAAAATAAATGTACTGTTATTTCCAGGGACTTCTCGGTCCAGCGACCACCTTGAATGTTATTATATTTCTTTGTTAATTATTATTCAATCATTTTTACCCTTCTGGTGCAGGAGGTGCAGTCTTATCAACACCCATCTGCAAAATATAATAAATGAAATGATTGTATCGACTTCATCACCACCTAGAAGTTTATTGTTTTTGATATCACAGTAAAAAATTATCGATATTTGACCAAAAAATAGAGTAAAAATCAATTTCCTAAGAGTAGAAGGGAGAGAAGACAAAACAAAGTTGAGATAAGATTATACAACGTGGATTAAAAAAATATGAGTAAAATTTCCGCACAGAGGTTATATTATACATTTTAAGAATCGGTTTTTATTTATTTTTGAAATAAAGAAACAAACCTTTCCAGCTGATTCCAAATAAACTAAAAAAAAACTTTTAACAATTATAACTTTCAATTGTTTTGTTCACACACTCATTTTGTTATCAACATAGTCGGAATCAACTTCAGCCTTGCACAAAATAGCCGGAAAAAAATAACGAGTCATACGCAGTCTACAGTTCCAGAAACGTACTAAGAATAAAATGCGGGAAATTCAAAAACGGAAACGTATACTATTAACAATATAGAAGTTTTATATATTTTTGTTCAGAAAAAATATTGTGTCACAAAATATGTATAATTCATGTACAATATTCTGCCGTCCTAATGAAGGAATATGACGTCTAGAGTTTGACGTAAGGGTCACCGTTTATGTATAAATTATTGATTCATTTTTTGAAACTTAACGTTTAAAATTGAATAATGTGTACAAAGTGATTTAAATTTTCATTTGTTAATTTTTAAGTTTACAAAAGTTTTTGAATCTATAACGTATAAAAATTGTATATCATCATAAATTTCGGAAGATTCGAAATTCAAGTTTAATTTTTAAATTTAGCAAATTTTTCAAAGTGTCCAATTAAAAATTGTTAAAACTTGCAAATTACAATATATAAATGAAAAATATCTCAGTATCAAACACACAGTTTTGAAGATTTTATTTCTTAAATATTTTATTATTTCAAGCGAGTGAAATTTCAATAATAGGCACTATTTAAGAAAACAATCCCTCCAAATCCCTCCCAGGTCGAGTTATGTCAAAATACGTCAAAAAATTGAGTTAAAAAATTTCCATCGTTACAAAAGCAGAAGGAGTCAGTATAAAGCTTTTCCCTGTCTATTCCTCCGATTATTCAGTAAATTTGACTGACTTACTAAAAATTTTCAGAAAAACTTTTTACTGAAGCTGTTTATGTAGAATCAATCAAATTAATTTAATTCTCAAAAACTGTTTACATACAAATTTAGAGATAAGACTATTAAAAAAATGTTTTTGGACACTAGCATCGGAAGTTTTGAAAATTTTTGTAAAGAAATATCTAAAAATGCATTTTTTTCCTTTTTCTCGAAAAATATTAATTTTAGAGAAAAAGTGTCAATACAAAAAGTTATATATGTTTCAATGAGATCTATAACTTTTATGCACAACATTTTTATCTCAGATCAATATTCATTGACTTTTTTCAAAAAAAACTATTTCTTAATAAACAAAAATTGTTAATAACTCAATATATATTAACCTGTGCCAAAAATCCTTTTGGGACTTTTAACCGGGATGCAAAAAGAACCTCTAGGTCTACGCCAAGTATCAAGTCAATATTCTTAGGTGACTTTTTAGGAAGTATACCCTAAAATGGTCCAGCAAACACGTTCTGTAAAATGGTTCCATAACAAAAAGGTTTTATAACAGTTTTTACATTTGAGTGACATAACTATTATATAACACAAAGATAACATGGTTATGTAACATTGATACAACTGAGTTGTAACTGTTTCAGAACTGTGAGAAAGAACTTTGATTCAACACTATGTTACTATATCCGAACTGTTATATAACAGGAAGGTAACATTGTTGCAACAATCCGGTTAGGTGGGGTAGTGGTAGTGGGAGTCAACTAACTGGATACAGGTGTAGCGCCAGCGCGCGGTGTAAACAAGAGCTCGGGGAAAGTATATGTGGATGTTTATTTTAAGTTTTAAAGTAAAGATTTATAAAAGTAAG
>JAUMHM010000003.1:698094-709007 GCA_032362435.1 Melikaiella ostensackeni | reverse complement strand
AAAACCATGGGTCAGATTGGTCTTGAAAAAGAGCTAAGTGAATATTTAGAGCCAATTTTTGTATATCACCTTGGATATTGAGAATGTTTTCAAATTTTCATTCATGTTTTTTATTATTATTAAAGGCTTTTTTATTTAATTCAGTTTCTCTTGCAAGGCATTCTTTGATGGTGTTATCCGGTACTTGTTTATTCATATTATGAAGAGTCTTTTCTAAATTTATTAGTGGTTTCATTAAATGTCTCTTTGTTTCTTTTGTCATTAAAATCAAAGCAAACTTTCTTGTTAATATCAAAAATCTTTTTTGGAAAAACCACATGAATCTTGCATCTTATCAAGAAATCTTTCTGTAATGCAGCTAATCTCAATTTTTTACTAATTGAATAAAATTCTTTGATATTTTTTATTGGTCCTCCAATGATCTTCATCCCATTACCCCAATTTTCATCAATTTTATTGAAATCCATACTACCAGAACTTGAATAACAAAGTTTTTTTTTCCTTTGTAGCTTCTTGTTGCGAAAATAATAATAATAATAATAAATAAAAATAATAATTATTTGTTGAAAGTGTGTTTTCTAGGTTTTCAATAATTTTACGTTTTTTTGAGTTATATTGCAAGAAATTCAGATAGAAACAATATTATAATGGGGGAAATTTCTCCTAAAATTATTTTTGTTAATATTTTAGCCAAATTTTATAAACAAATGCATTATTCGGGCATTTATTAACGGAAAAATTATTATATATATATATATATTAAAACAATGAAATTAATAAGACTGAAACTAAAAGGCCTGACACTGAGAAAAAGGAATTTTTCCGTTGACAAATGCCCGAATAATGCATTTGTTTATTAAATTTGTTTAAAAAATCCTAAAATTTATGAACTATTATGAATGTTGCTGAATTTATAATGAAGTTTCCAATTAAAAGGACTGGCATTGAAAAAAACGAATGTTACCGTCGACAAATGTCCGAATAATGCATTGGTATAAATAATCATGAAATTAATGAACTAATTATGAATATTGATGAAGTTATTAAGAAGTTCCCAAGTAAAAGGACTATCATGAAAAAAAAACGAATTTTTGAGTCAACCGATGCCCGAATAATGCATTTATTTGTTAAACTTGTTTTAAAGAATCCTAAAATTCATCAACTAATTATTAATTTTGTTGAAATTATCATGAAGTTCCCAATTAAAGAGATTGACATTAAAAAGCGAATTTTCCTGCCGACATATACCCGAATAATGCATTTGTTTATAAAATTTGTCTAAAATATTAACAAAAATCATTTCAGGAGAAATTTTCCCCATTATAATATTGTTTCTACCCAAATTTCTTGCAATATAACTAAAAAAGAACGTAAAATTATTGAAAATATTAGAAAACATACTTTCAACAAATAATTGTTTCATAAAAATTTGTGTTGCTTATTATATCAAGACAAAACGTCTTCAACTAATGTTACTCCATGAAACTTAGGCGAATACAACAATTTTCCTTTTATTCACGAACACCGGAAACGTCAAATAGAAAAAAATGGCATTTTTTTGCCTCATTTTTGTTTATTCATAAAAAAACGGAAAAACTAAATAAAAAATCGGGCTCGACAACTATCTGGAAAATTTTATCGGCTTTTCTTTCAAATTTTGTACGTGCAAATCAGTTAAAATTTTTCGGCTAAGTGTTATTTTGAACCAAAAAAATCATTTTTTCCGACTGTGGGTCGCACAGTGGAGCAAAAAAAGTTTCTGTGGACAAATCAATTTTTTGCCTACACTATTCATTCGATTTAGAGGTTTTTTAAAAAAAAAGCTTTTTTAATACTGAAAAAGATTCGCGTATTTCGATTTTTGATAACAAATTTTGTTAATTTTTTATTTAACAACAAAGTTAACATTTTTTTTTCAATTTTTCAAAAGCACCATTTTTTTCAGATCTATCAAAAAAGCGCTAAAAATACCTATAATCTCCAGTAGGTGGAAATAATTAGAAACAAAATTTATTACGTTACAAACAAATTAATGAATAAAAGTTACTTTTCGGAATTGACAATGTTCAGTTCATGGAAATCCAGAGTTTTGGTATAAAATGTGAGAGAAATTAATATTTCATCACAATTAGTTGGAAATAGATGCTATTTGGCAATTGTTTAAACAAATTTTATAAACAAACTCACATTTTGGATATTTTTCAACGAATAAGCTCAATTTTTTTACGGAATCGGCTAAAAATGTCTTTTCGATGACTTTTTTATACTTTGCAAATTTACAGGAATTATTCATTATTTTAACAATTTCTATAAATAAATTCAGAGTTTGGCTATTTTTCAACGAATATGCTCAATTTTATTACGAAATCAACTAAGAATGTCTTTTCGATTAGTTTTTACTATGATACTTTGCAAATTTACAAGAATTATTAATTATTTAAACAATTTTTTGAAACAAATTCAGAGTTTGGCTATTTTTGAGGAATGGACTCAATTTTTTTACGGAATTACCTAAGAATGTCTTTCCGATGGCTCTTTGCTATAATACTTCTTAAATTTATAAAAACTATTAATATTTTAAACAACATTCGTAAACAAATTCAGAGTTTGGCTATTTTTCAACGAATTCGCTTAATTTTTGTTTACGAATCAGCTAAGAATGTCTTTGCAATGACTCTTTGCTATGAGACTTTTCAAATTGACCAAAAATAATTATTAGTTAAACAATATTTATAAACAAATTCAGAATTCGGCGATTTTCCAACGAATACGCTCAATTTTTGTTTGCGAATCAACTAAGAATATCTTTGCGATGACTCTTCGCTATGAAACTTTTCAAATTGACAACAATTGTAGATTGTTTTAACATTTACTTTTAAAAAATTCATTTTGTGGCCATTTTTCAATGGAAATATTTACTTTTTAGTTTTTACACAAGAATGAGCTAAAGGTGTGTTAGCAAATGTTAAAAAAATCTTCAACTGTTGTCAATTTTAAAAGTGTCATAGTCTGAATTTGTTTGTAGATATTGTTTAAATAGTTAATAATTTTTGTCAATTTAAAAAGTATCATAGCGAAAAGTCATCGCAAAGATATTCTTATTCTTAGCTGATTCGTAACCGAAAATTGAGCATATTCGTTGAAAAATAGCCGAATTCTGAATTTGTTTATGAATATTGTTTGAATAATAAATAATTTTGGTCAATTTGAAAAGTATCATAGCGAAGAGTCAGCGCAAAAACATTCTTAGCTGATTCGTAAACAAAAATTGAGTGTATTCTTTGAAAAATAGCCAAACTCTGAATTTGTTTATGAAAATTGTTTAAATAATTAATAATTCTTGTAAATTTGCGAAGTATCATGTCAAATAGCTATCGGAAAAACATTCTTAGTCGATTTTGTAAACAAAAATTGAGCCTATTCGTACGAAAATAGTCAAACTCTGAATTTTTTAATGAAAATTGTTTAAATAATTAATCATTCTTGTAAATTTGCAAAGTATCATAGCAAATAGTCATTGGAAAGAGATTCTTAGATTTTTCCGCAAGAAAAATTGAACTTATTCGTTGAAAAATATCCAAACTGTGAATTTGTTTATAAAATTTGTGTAAGAAATTTGCAAACAGCGTCTATTTTCAATTAATCATTATGAAGCATTATTTTCTCTCACAATTTACACAAGAACTCTGGATTTCAATGAACTAAACACGGTTAATTCAGAAAAATAACTTTTGTTCATCAGTTTGTTTATAACGTAATAAATTTTGTTTGTAATTATTTTCACTCACTGGAAACTATTTGTAGGTAGTTTTAGCACAGACATAACACCTTCTTTGATAAACCTGAAAGTCTGAAAAAATGGTACTTCTGAAAAGTTAAAAAAAATGTCAACTTTGTTGTTAAATAAAAAATTACTAGAATTTGTTATAAAAAATTAAAACACACAAATCTTTTATGAATTAAAAAAGCTTTCATTAAAAAAAAAATGACGTCCAAATCGAATGAATACTTAGTGTAGGCTAAAAAAGTAAAAATTGGATTGTCGACAGAAACATTTTTTGCCCAACTGTGTGCCTGTCAGACGTATATTTTTCGAATCTGCATTACCAACACCTTAGTTGAAAAACTCCTCGCCAGATGACTTCGCCCTTCCAAATCACGATTTTCTCCCCACCAATTTAACGGAACGCGACACCCCAATCCAAACGCCACGCGATTGGGCGAAATCCCCGCATCTCTCTGTCATGCGCCTGAACGCGATTTTGACATGCATTCCTTTCGTGAACCGAGCCGTTGGTGGTGCAACAAACCCAGAACTTGAATCCCTATCAAACCCTCTAAACTAAACTCCTCGCCTGTGGAAATTCAATTTAAATAATTGACCCCTACCAACTTATGCGCGAATTTCGAAGAATACGCGAGTGAAAAGGATTCAGTTTTGTAACGATACCCAATGAAAGTGTGTAAAAAGTGGGACCAGGTGATTCAGCGGGGTTGCCAGGTTGCACCAGGTGAACGTCAAAGCGTGCCTCTTACCTGAAATCGTGTCGCAGGTACGACCGTAGCGCGCAACGTGTCAGGTCACTCCAATCGAAAAATATTTTTATTTCGTGACTCAATTTTCATTAAGATTTTGGAAAACAACTACTTGCATTCTGAAAAAAGTTACGATCTTCGTTTGAATTCGCGGAAGAGGTGCATGTGTAAAAAACCGTTGCACGCGAACTTTAGCCTATCCTTGATTCCGGGATTTAATGTTCAATTTTGCCTTACACTTCTTTCGCTGATCAACACTCTGAAATGAAACTGATGAAAGTACAGAAAGTACACGTGCAGCGAAGGTGAAAATAATCCGCGATCCGAAGCGTTTCGCAACGCAACAAGTGGTTTTGGAACGCGGGAAAGAGAAGGAAAGTTATTCCATTTTCCTGGCTCGATGACAATGGAATTGTCTGTCAAAAGTATTTTTGTTGTGAAGGAGGGTTCGATCTTAAGGTTCGAAGGGCCCCGTCGAGTGGTGAAGAAATAATGCGCCGTTGCCAGGTGTGTCGTGGGCGACCGTAAGGGCTAACAATAAGGAACTTTAAAAAAAGGAAGAAAAGAAAACAAGGGAGAAAAGTTTCGTGTACAAAATCTACAGGTTGGAAAATGATGGCGATTTGTGAATTGTGGAAAGTGGTCGGATTTTCGACAGTTTCTGATGATAATAGTTGAAATAGTGGCGGTGAATTAGTTCATTTACAAAAGCTTGGCAGGACAATTGACAACTGCCAAGCACAATGGAGGAACCGTGTCGGCGCTTCAAGGCAGGATTGCCGATTGTTTTTAGCAAAAGGACTTTATTGTTTTTCCTGATGACACTCGTACTGGGAAGCGCTTGGAGCACAGGTGGGTCAATTTTCTTGTTTTTACTGCTTGTCTGTTGTTTAAGCTTTAGTTTTTAAGGATGTACCAAAGTTATTTCAAGTTCAAAAATGAGCATTGTTAAAAATGATTTATAAAATCGCGGAAAATATTCTCATTGTTAATTGAAACTAATTTTAAAAGAGAACTGAAGGCGAACGTTAGAAAAAAATACTTCAGCTTAAAATTGTTTATTTAACAATAGTTATTTAGTGTTTTATGTCTCTGCTTTCCCTTTAGGTGAAACTTGTAATTCTCATTCAATCCTAATGTTTTAGGGCTCATTTTATTCCTTGGAGGATTCTTTACAAATCTCTTTGGTACGTTTCAATTTAAAAAAAAAATTTTAAGGAAACCTTTGTTTATAAAATTAACAATTGTATAATTCCTGCATAATTTTTTTAAAATAAAAACGTGCCAAATAGATTTATAGAGAATCCTTCAAGGAATAAAATGAGCCTAACAATATTAGGATTAAATAAGAATGGAAATTTCTTAAAGATTGAAAGGAAATCTAATCTGCTTTCTTTTAAAAAATTTTATGTACTAAAATAGAACACAAAAAAATCCACAAATCAAAAATAGACTTCAAAACTACCTACTTTACGGCTCATTAGAGACAAATTTACAATAAATGTAAAACAAAATTTAAAAAGATGTGTTATTGTATTGGATTATTAACTTTTTTTATTCTGAAAAATGAAATAATCTAAATAGATTGGTTCTAAATCAATGTACAAATTATAAGAATAGAAACTTCTACCTAAAGAGAAAGCAAAAACATAAAACTCTAAATAACTATTGTTAAATACATAATTTTAACCTGAAATATTTTTTTCTAAAGTTCGCCTTCAGTTTTCCTGCATGATTAGTTACAATTAAGAATGAGAATATTTTGCCCAATTTTATACATGATTCTTAACAATGCTCTTTTCTGAACTTAAGATAACTTTAGTACACCCTTAAGGGGAGAAGTATTTACAAAATTAAAAGGTTAAAAGAATCTGGAGCTATTATTGAAAGTGGAGAAAATAGGTATGTATTTGAAAGTATTTAAAGTGCTACTAAAAAGTACAGGAAATAAAATTAAGAAAACCCAATTATAATAAAGTATTATTTGTTCTTGAAGCATGGTACTTAAAGACCTTTTTTTTGTAAAGCTTTTAGATTGGACTTGTTTAATTTCGTACTTTCAAATTTAATATTTTATAGTTTGTGGATGATTGATGCTGAAGTGTCCTTCATTTCGACGCACTCAATTTAAAATTGTTCAATTTCGAAAACTTTAATTTGAAATTCTTATTTTCAGACTTTTAATTTTAATATTGTTGATTTTGAAAAGTTTACCGTTTAAATTTGCAGGCTTCACAGTCATTCCTGTATTCTCCTTTTTTCCTTATTCTTCAAAAAGTTTCCCCTTTTTTCGAGAAATTTCCCCCATTTTCAAGATATTTAATCTATTTTTCATAATTACGTACATTATTAACGCTCACTTCAAAAAATACATCTTTGAAAAAATGTATGTACCTTAGGATGCCAAGCCAAATCCCAGTTTGAGAATTTTCTAAAACCTTGAGGTGGAAAATTCTTTCTTATGGTGAGAAAGTTATTTCGTATTTTTTAAGATTTTTAAAAAAGCATTTAGAGGTTGCTAAAGTTGTTTTTATGGTCAATATGCGACTTTTATGAGTTAACGTAAACCGGGGCTAAGCGGCGCATGTGGGGGAAGCGGCGCACCCTTGATTCTGCATTTCTGAATGCTATATTTGCTTTTTCTAGGCAAAAAATATAAAGGCTTACAACTATCAATTGTAAAACTTCTGTTTAAAAACGTAGAAACATTATCGCGTTTTAAATACAGAATTATGTAAGTGTGCGCCGCTTTCCCTTTGAATGTGCCGCTTAGCCCCGGTTCACGGTAATAATTTTTATTTTTTACAGTTTCATTTTTTTCATCAAAACTAAGGGTATTAATTCTTCACGAAGGTGTGAAATTTCTTCCAAATTTTTAGTGTGAGAACAACATTTTTTGAGGGGGTGCTTAACATCAATTCTGTGACAGACTTCAAATTTAAGGGTCAAATTTAGTCCTAAAATTTTAAAAAATATGAAACTCATGGCAAATATTTGTCACTTAATTAACAATAATTTCAGGTGCCATATCAAACCATTATTAAAATAATTTAGTTAATTACACATTTTTACAATTAAAATTGTTTTCTAATCAATGAAATCGCTCAAATTTGGAAAATAGTAAGAAACTCAATTTTTGGTAATAAACAATGCATATAAATGAATTGAATTTTCAATGAAAAAAATGCAATGTCCTGAATAAATTGGTTCCATTATAATTTGTGTAGGTATTGGCATATATGTATATACATTGTTTATTAACAAAAAAGTAATTTTTTCAATTTAGTCCCTTACTATTTTCACGGTTTGAGCAATTTTATTGATTTGAAGAAAATTGTTAATGTATTAAAAATAATTAGTTGAATGTGGGCTTATGGTACAGGAAATTATTGGTAATTAGGAAAAAAATATTTCCCATGAGTTTAGTATTACAAAAAAAATGTTAGTACTAACTTTGACACACAAAACTGAAATTTATCATAAAATTGATGCTTTGTGGATCTTAAACACCCCTTCAAAATTTGTTTCCTTATACCAAAAATTTTAGAGAAATTTTTCACATCTTTGTGAAAAATCAACACCTTTAGTTTTGATGAAAAATTAAAATCTTTTAAATCTTTTAAAACGTTCAGAAATCTCTCTAAATCTTTAAAAATCGTTTCAAATCATTCAAATTTCTCTGAACTCTCTTAAAATGATCGGAACAAACTAACAATTGACGAGAGTAAACCGGGAAATGACCGGGAATTTAAAATCATCCGTCGGGTAGACAACCTGATATTCATTTTTTGAATTTCGAACAATTTAAATGTAAAATTGTCCAAGTGGTCCACTTCTAATTGGAATTTGTTTCTTTTTAAAATACTTTCAATTTTAATTGTTAAAGTTTGAAAGATTCCAAGTTTATATATTCTTCAAAAATAAAATGTATGAAATTGTATGTATCATGTTTAGTACAAAACTAAATTTTGTATCAATATTAAATAAATAAAAAAAAGCATTTACATTATATTGGATAAAATTGATACCTTCAGTTTTAGTACGTGACTCTGAATCATGTGAAGATGATAGTTGCCTCAGATTTCATTTGACTTTTACAACATATTTGAAATCAAAAGATCAGTTTGCTAAACATTTGCTTATAAACGTTTTATTCAGGAAGCTGTTACTATTTTTTCTTGCAATATATTTGAGAATTTATAAATTTATCTAGATCAGTTTTAGTATGCGTTTGATATAAGATATGGTCTCCAACTCACCTTCGGCAGTTTATTTCAAGCTTTGTAACTAGAACAGTTTTTGCATAAGCGTGTTTGTAATCTTCAGAATTTTTATTGAACTAACATAAAACTTTGAATGACGAGAAAATTGCGTTCGTAAACGCGTTAATGTGAAACAATATAAACGGATAGATTAAATTTTATGTGTGGAACCATTCGTGCATATACAAGGATCACGGTCAGTCCCCTATTCCTCTTTTTTTTCTGTTCTTCTTCTTTTCCCCCTGTTCTTCCCCTTTTCCCCCTTTTTCCTCCAGTTTTTCTCAAAATCCCCTATAATACCTATATTTAAAAATTTTGGTCATTTTTCGCCCTTTTTTTTGAAGCTGCGATTAATTTTTTAGATAGAAACCTATAATATTCAAAAATGCGCGCCACAATCTATACTTGTGCAGCTATGAGTATGCATAATTTTTAATTAAAAAAAAATTCAAACACAAAATTAAAAATATTCACCATATTATATCCACTATTTTTAATGTAGAAAATTATAAAATTTGTCAATCTATTTGATTAATTGTCACTCTAACATCCCAAAACACATAGCGTCAAGAAATTTATTTGTAAAAAATAATGTGCGCCTGAAAAGCTC
The DNA here is from genome assembly GCA_032362435.1 of Melikaiella ostensackeni. NCBI lineage: Eukaryota > Metazoa > Arthropoda > Insecta > Hymenoptera > Cynipidae > Melikaiella > Melikaiella ostensackeni. The sequence continues at coordinate 699,599 of JAUMHM010000003.1, read as the reverse complement.
AATTATTTTTTGCGTAATCATGATACAGTTTCATTGTGAAGCTCAAAGATATTTTTTTATCTGGTAGAAAGGTCCGAATTTTCATCTGTGATTTCACACCTTTTTATATTTTTTATACAATCCGCAAGGTGCGATGTACTGTGAAAAAATATATTTTTAATTATTTTTGGGGCTTTTTAGTTTTGTATTCCTGGCCATTCTGAATAGAATTATTTAGAAAATGCGTAATATTTTATCTTTTTACACTGATTTTCAAACAAACAACAATTATTGATTGACTATAAATTGGTTCAGCGTATCCGAGTTTTAGGTCTTTTGCAAAAAATTGTGGAAGTGGAATTATTGCGGTAGAATCTAGATGGCTGGACGCGGACAAAAACTCGTGTTATTCGCAGAGCCAAAACAATATTTTAAAAAATTTTTTTTTTTACTTTCTGCAATTTTGTATTTCTGTCAATTCTACATTGAATTATTGAGGATACGCGTGATTATCTATGTTTCTGTATTTATTGTGTAAACAATCCACAAAGTGCAATGCACTTTTTTTTAAAACTTTTCTTTAATACTTTTAAATTTTCGAAAAATATTTGATATCAAGAATCCACCGATACATTCGTTCTTCCAATCAAAAAATAGAAAAATGAAAATCTGACATTATTCAATCATCGGTGTCGCGAAAGAGAAAAAATATATATCTCGCACACAGAGAAAAATATATATTGAAAAATAGATATTAAACATTTGGATATTAGACCACAAATATATAGATATTATGGCATAATATCCAATATCTTCTATGCAAAGTACAAGATATTGAAGGGCAATGAATGTTTATATTAAAAGTATAAAATGTAAAATATTAAAGTTTTTGTTCAGTATCTTGCATACAGAGTATGACTAAATTGCAAAAAAAAAATCTCGGTCATTTCTTGTTTTTTTCCTGGTTTGCAACAATTTTTCCTGGTCATTAAAAAAAAATGCAAGCCCTTGAACCTAAAATTGTTCAAATTAAAAGTAATCAAAACTGAACTGCGATAAAAAGTTTAAAAATAAAAAGATACCTTTTTCAACTCTGAAAATAATTTAAACTAAAATTTTCTCCCTTGAAGCTCATTAAAAATGTTAAAAATATAAAATATCCCTTTTCCAATTCAGAAAATAGTTGAAAGCCAAAATTTCCTCCCTCCCAACTCAATAAAAATGTTGAAATTGAAAAATGTCCTTGTTTCAATTCAGCCAAAAGTTAAAAACCAAAATGCCGTCCCTTCTAAATTAATAAAAATATTAAAAATAAAAAATGACCCCTTTTGATTTTAAGAAATGGGTTAAATGTACAAAATTTGCATGACTGTAACTAGTGATGCCGTTCAATACGCGACTTTCTCGATATCGTATCGGAAAATCTCGGGTTTTTCTCGTATCGGTATCGTTTCTGAGACTCCAGTATCGGTTTTGTCTCGTATCGATGTGGTATCGAAAAACCGATATATCGCTCAGTATCGTAT
>JAUMHM010000003.1:662727-682188 GCA_032362435.1 Melikaiella ostensackeni | reverse complement strand
AAATAATCTTTTTCAGAATCTTACAGTGTCAACAGACACTAAAATTCACACTAATTTGACATTTTTTGGGCTGCTTTACTTGAAGACAGTTAGGATGGGATTCACTAAATGTGAACCTCGTACAAGGCCACGACCCAAATAAACAGCAATATTACCACGTGAGTCCAAAAATCAAGGAAGCAATTTATCAAACAGATGATAAATTTTTAGAAGGGAACATAATAGAACCCTCCTGTTCTAATTGGTCAAACCCTATAGTGATGATAAAAAACCGCATGAAGATCACAGCTTTTGTTTAGACCTCAGAAGGGTTAATAATATCACAAAAAAAGATCTGTACCTAATTACACTCATGACAGAAATGTTTGACACCTTAGGGTCAGCAAAATTCGAATCAAAAATCGATTTAAAATTAGCTTATTTGCAAAGTCCGCTAGAAGAAGCTTCAAACCCAATTACAGCAAGGCATGGTTCAATTTAAGAGGATGCCATTTGGTTCAGCTAATGCTCTAGCCACTTTCCAGAAACTTATGGATAAAATTAGAACTCTAAATTTGAGGCCGAACGTTTTTCGTCACTAAGATGAAATAGTAATAGTAACTCAAACCTTTGGCGACCATTTATAATATTTGAATATCGTACTAGACAAAATAAACGAAGCAAGTTTAACGATCAGTCCGGACGAATGTGAATTCAGCTGCCCGGAAATTGAATACCTAAGTTTTAAAGTTAACGACAAAGGACTTCAAATGGACGATGGAAAATCCAACCAATTCTAGAATTCCCTCAACCTAAAAATATTAAACAATTATATCGCATAATAGGAATGGCAAGTTGGTACAGACAATGTATCCTACTTTTCGTCGAAATAATTGAACCAATGAATAGATTAATTTATAAAGATAAAACATGGGATTGAGGATAAGAACAAGATGATGCTTTCCAAGAAATTAATGATTTATTAACGTCAGCACCAATTTTGAAATGTCTAGATTTTACTCAACCTTTCCAACTCTAAACCGATGCGAGTAATACAGGGTTAGGAGCCGTACTTACCCAGACAATTGACGGCATGAATTACGTAATAGCATACGCGAGTAAAATATCAAACTCAACAAAAATGAGACGAGTCAAAAAAAGACCGGAAGAACACGAAAAATGGCGAATCAGAGATTTGCAACTTTATCAAATATGTAACAAATTGTAAAGTTTGTCAAAGAACCAAATCGAGGAACCAACTGAAAATAGGGCTAATGGGAAAAAAAATAATTGGAGAGCTATGGACCGTGATTGCTGCAGATATCATGGGTACATCACCGATTTCAAAGAAAAGAAAAACCAATATCTATTAGTTTTTGTAGACATTTTCACAAAATGTGTAGAGATAATCCCGAAAAGGGAGGCTAACGGGTCACAATAGAGTCAGAATTCTACAAACGTGTCATTTCGCTTTGGGGAACATAGCACATTCTCGACACCGACAATGGCTCGGAATTTGTCAACAAAACATCAAGAGATATAACGGTTAAATTCAGAATAAAACATACAAAAACAGCTAAATGTTACCCTCAGGCAAATCCGACAGAACGTTGTAATAGAACAACTGAGAAAATCATCAAAACATACCTGTACTTAGATGACGACCACTCCACCTGCGACAAACACATTGACGATTCACAATTCGCAATAAATACTAGCAAAAACTCATCGACACAATTTACTCCAGCATTTCTAAATTTAGGTCACGAACTGCAACCACTTCAATTCCTCAGAAAAAAACATAGAAAACAATAGCGACATAGAGTTCCAAAGCGTCGATAAATGGACTGATAGACTAAGAAAGTTACAAATAATGAAAGAAGAAAAGAAGAGGTTCCTCGACATTCGGTACATTGGTAGCACGTAACTCATTTTTATTTGACAGGAAGTTGCCCAATTGTGATCTCAAAGTTTCTTGAATGCCGAAAATGTCTAAAAAGTTAGTGCCTGCATTATTTGCATATTCAAAAGTCATTGCCTCAACTCAACTCTTGGAGATGGGGTACCGGCTTGCCTAGTCCTAAAAGTGACCTGGTTGTTTGTGCCATCGATTGCTGTGTTTGCCGTGGTTGTAATGTTATTATACCTCGTCGTCTCGTTAGCCATGACGGTGGCAGGAGGGTGAACCGATACCGTAACTACTCTCAAGGGTTGGACCTCTTCCTGAATACTTTCATCCTCCCCTGAGTCTAACATAATATCCACATCGCGATGGGTTGTATTTGAGGTTAGTTCCAAGTTCGAAGAACGATACGAGATTCTTTGGCGCCTTAAAATATATCTACGTAACCTTTCGCATTTTTCGGCGCGAGTGCCAAGTGTGTTTAATTCCGCAAGGTTGAGAGCCGCATCAATATCTGCCTCTGATAATCTGAAAAGCCATGTTATAACCGCGTCCGCCGTCAAAAACAACGGAGATTCCCCAATGAGTGACACTTTATCAAATTTCCGAAGGGCTTGTCTGAACGAAAGTTTTGTAGTTGAAACAATCTATCACGCCGATTTGTTACCAGAAATTCTTTCGAGAATTTGCCGAAATTTCGGAAAGTTTCAAAGTTCAAGGGTCGTTTCAAGGTCCGTTGATTTAAAGTTCAATTAATGATGACTGGTCCTCTTGTCATTGCGCGACAAGGAATGTGAAAACGATAACTTTCCGAAATTGACCCTTCGTTACGAGAAAAAAAATAATGTTCAGGCCACAGAATTGTTTTGATTGTTGAAGTTTGTGGAGGGACGGAATTGCTCAGTTATTTTGTAATAATATTTAACAAGATTTTTATTTTTTCTTTCAAAATTTCAAATACAAAACTGGGCAATTCAGGTCACTCATCCTTCAAACCCACTTCAGTTATAGGATGGGGTATTAAACAAAAAGAAATCATGATAATTAGGAATCAATATATGTATATACATAACAGTGTGTGGTAATCAATTGAATATTGCAATACAATTTCAAAAATCAATGTTTCGTGAACCTTAAAAAAAAATAATTACAAGTGCTTATATCAAGCTCATATGCAATTATTAAGAGATCTAGCGCTTCGAGCAGCCTGAATGCAGTTAAGTTCACAAATTATTGGATATTCAATTGTTTTACTGAATTTCGCAAAAATACCATATAATTGATAATAACAATTTGTTTCCTCTATCGAAATCTTTCTATTCTTAAACCTTTAATTTTTACGTCCTCTCTGTCGAATGTGGGTCTTATACAAAAAAAAAACTATAAGTTATTTTGATTTGGGCTAGGAACAATTGAGCGCCATTTTCATAAGCGTATTCCTGCCCATAGGAATACGTCTTATTTGATACCGAATTCTAGCACCAATTTTCTATTCCAAGTCCCTCAATAATTCACTCGTTCTAAAAAGAAGCAAGCAAAAAAAAATTCTCAAAATCATTTCCCACTAAAGTTTCCATTAAAAGTTCCATCCTGCTTAGTTCCGAAAGAAAAAAAAAAGAGAAGAACAATGATAAAGGTTGACTCGTAGGCAAAGGGGTTTTCCTAACCTAAAAGAAATTTGGAGACCACATGTTTCTGAGTAGTAAGGAAAAGATCCCATATATTCAAAATCAAAAGGAAATTTTAACGTTTCCATTAGTACAGACAAAAAAATTCAAAAGAAAATCAAATTTCACAAAAATTCTCTCCGAATCCTAGTTGAAAATGACCCAAAATCACAATATTCATTACGAAGTCTGTTTATTAACTGATCAAAATCTGAATATTAGTACCTGAAATTCAACATTAATACCGAAGTTCACTACACGTCGGATCCGTGAAATCACTACCGAGAGAAGAGTACAAAAATTATAGGTCAAGGCCGCGGAAAATACCCCAAAATCTTACAATTATACTTAAGTCATGGTCGGTTCTTAGAATCTTTTTATCTACACATAAGAAAATCACCGACCACGAGGCTTGACGCGAACACGTTACACTTGAAATCCCGCGAAGATCCTCTACATGGAATTTACGGTATTTCCGACCGACGAAATCTGAGAATCAGGGAGACTGGCTTCCTGTTTCTCGAAATTCGTTAAAATCCGGACACTAAATTGTTGAGCGGCACTTGAGAGGCTTGGCCGATCGTTTTGGCGGCATTACTTGATTCTCTAATTTATCGCAATCGCCAAAACCATCCGCCAGAAAATGAACATTTTAACATACCTTACACAGTTTAACAATGAGAATCTCATCCATGGCCAATCTCAATAAAAATTTCCAAATTTATCTAATTCAAATCGTTCAAAATCAAGATAAATCGTTCAAATTCTTTTCAACAAATATATCGACGTTCGGCGAACGAGGTTTTCCCATGTAAATTCGGAGCGAGAGTGATTTATCGCGCGCTGAGAGTTTCCAGGTCCGCTTGTGGCTGTCGTTGGCTCAAACCAATGAGCGTGTCCCATCCGCCCGGGTCCGCGTCATCCACCAATCTCAGCATCGTAACCCAATCGTAGTCACCATCTTGGAGGGAAGCGTAACTATTTTTCTGGCGGCAAAACACATAGAAGAACATAGTTAATAATAGAACCCCACGGGTCTGAGTGAGTTCCTTCTTATTTTGTCTTTTCCACACTCAGAACCCTTAAATAGAAACTTATACAAGGGTTGAATTTCTGAAACAATTTCACCGAGTCCTGACGTCATAGGCTCTCCCCGGAGCTTCCGGTAGAGAGACTTCGAGAAAGATAGAGAAAGCCTGTGATTGGTGGATCGATCCTTTTGCATGCATGCCGTGATTGGTGCTCCCTCCTGTTCAGCAGAACATGGCGTCTTTCATGTACGATCCATGGGACAGACCACAACCACCACCATGAGATAACCCGGAACCAGAACTAGAAGGAGCGAAAGGGGTTGGGGATATATCAACAGAAAAATCAAAAACCTACTGGAAATTAAAACAAACAATACGAATCCTGATGGAAGAATAAGGGACAGTACGGTGGAACTAGACATACACATAGACTCCCAAACCATACAGAAACTCGACAGAGAACTTAGAAAAATAGAATAGAATAATAGAAATAATAGAAATGATTTTCATCCAAATAATTATTTCAATAATCGTGATGACTATTTTGATAATCGACCTTTCTACCCTTCTGATTACTATAATCGAGATGAATCATCGCGAAATAATAATAATGATCCTTAGCGATTTAGAAACAGAAATGTTAGTCATGCCCCCACTGTCAATTACCGAGGAGATTTTTCGAATAATCGTAATTATCGCCTCTTTCATTATGAGAGGCCCGACTACAATCGTAGTAATCGTGAGAGATCCCTTTACGTACGAAACTATCCTCATGTTCATTATCATTACGAAAGAAATACCCCACACGATTGTCGAGATGTTAGGGACTCTCCTAGAAATACTTTCCGTGAGAATAGTTATCGAGATAATCCTAGAAGTATTTTTCGAGAGGAGAAAATCCGTGATGCTCCTTTAAATATACTCCGAGATAACAGGATTCGCAAATTCCCTAGAAACATCTCCAGCTTGGGCGTTTTCATAATAATGATAACACAGTTTACTCACGCCATAGTTTTCCGCCCACTTCTTCGGCCGCTACCTATGATTTTAAACGAAAATGAAATTTCAGATTTTCGGGAGCGCGCCATGAAGACCCAGACACCTTCCTAACAAGAATAGCCAATGGTCGTTCCATGGTTCCGGTCGACGATATGGACTTACTATGTCCCCTTCCTTTCTTGATGTCAGGTATAGCTGGAAGATGGTATGATGGTCATGAAAATGACTGGCTCACTTTCCAAAAGCTTGCCGCAGATTGTCGGGATAGGTTGAGCGATCCACATTTTCAATTTGAATTGACCCCAGAGATACACAGGCGTACTCAAGGTGATCGTGAACCCCTAGCCGATTATTTGACGAGCATGTTAGCTATATTTGACCGACTGTCTCCTAAATTGACAGAAGAAGAGGAAGTGAGCTATGCTCATCGAAATTTATCACGACGCTTACACCTTTCGATTCAGAGGTCCACTACACGTAGTTTTGCCCATTTAGAAAGAGTAGCTGTAGCCAGGCTATTGCCCGATCTAACATATCACAAACAAAATTATAGACCACAAATCAAAAGAAAAGAATCCATCGCGTTATTAGACGAGCGGTTAGAAGAGGAAAACGAGGACCCCATCGATAATCTTTATTCAGCGAGAGATGCCGTAACACCACAAACTATTAACCCAAAACTTAGTCGTCATCCTCCCCCTAATGACCCACGAAATCCTATTAATAATTCTAGTCAAAATCCTACTCCTAGTCGAAATCCCAACACTAATCTTAACCCTAACCCTAATTATATCAGTAAACCCAGTTCCAGCACTCATGCTAATACTAAGAGTAAAAAAGATAAAAGTTCCAATAAAGAATATAAACATTTTGACTCTATTACAAATCCGTTTATACCCCTAAGCACTGAAGTAGGGAACACTCGAAAATCCTCGGAGGACGGTCCATCCTGTTGGAATTGTGATCGGAAAAGCCATCGTCACCAAAATTGTGATGAGCATAGGGGCATCTATTCTTTTGATTGTGGTAGGAAAGATGTGAGAAAGTTTTTTCGTCCCAGTTGCACGGGAAACGAGCAAAGGAATCGTTAGGCGGGGCTGCAGCGATTCCTAACCTTCCTGAAGAGCCTTCAAAAATTGAGAATGTTGTTTCCGTAATTCCTTATGAAGCTATTCAGGGTGAAGAGAGAGTCGCTGAAGTTATTACCGATACAAAAAACTTCAAACCATTCAAATTTTGGAAATTGAACTACCAGAAATTCCTGAAAAACTGGGATTAAGAAATTTTACTGAAAATATAATTGACGTTAACCGACATTCTACTATAAAAGAAAGACATTACTTAGTATCTCCTAAAGTCTTGGAGGCCCAAGTCGCGGAGGTAGATCACATGTTGGCAGAAGATATTATAGAACCCTCGAAAAGCGATTGGTCGTCCCCTGTTGTGATGGTCAGGAATCCCGATTGGAGTTATTGATTTTGCTTAGATTTTCGAAAGCTAAATGACGTCACTAAAAAAGACGCTAACCCTCTTCCACAAATGAACAGAATACTAGATAACTTACGAAAAGCTAGATACGTTTCTAAAATAGATTTATTCAAAGGTTTTCTGCAGATTGCGCTACACCCAGACAGTTGCGAGAAAACCGCGTATACCGTAAGAGGCCGTGGGCTTTTTCACTTCATGAGAATGCCTTTCGGACTCACGAATTCCCCTGCAATTTTTCAGAGATTATTGGATCTTCTTATTGGCCCTGAAATGGAACCCAATTGCCTCGCCCATCCGGATGATATAATGATCATGACAGAAACTTTCGAGAAGCATTTGGAGTGGTTGGCTAAGGTACAAGGAAGGATCAGAGATTCTGAAATGAAAATAAATCCTAATCAATGTGAGTGCTGCGTTTCGTAAGTCTGACACTCAGGTTATCTAGTAAATGAAAGAGGTTCACATCTTTCTGATTATTCTCTGTAGATCAGAAACTTCTCCAAGGTAATTAGAAATTCATTCAACAATTTTAAACGAACGAGTCGTGGAGCATCGCATCTCGTATTTATGGTGCTTGAGATTTCGCTAAATCAAATTAATGGGCGGATCTTAGAACCGTGGTCTGAATTTTATTAAACACCTTCGATTGGAGACCTGACTCAGTCCTCCCCGGGGAGAGAAGAGTTGTGACATTGCAAATTTTGCAACGCACAAGAGTCAATCTCAAACATAGAATGAACGAATCTCTGGCATTTCGGGGACCGAACGAAGCTCCACTGCTCGATTCGTTAGCATTTTTATAACTTAATTTTAGGCTGATTCGTTTTGATTTTTTATCTTCATTGTATGTACCGCCTCCTCGGAATCAACATCGTCAGTGGACAACATGGGACATCGAGGATTAAAGAACTTCAGAACATTTAACTCTGACTACTACTTCCAGATGAATGAAGACAGAATTCAAATAGTCGCGCTATAGCCCGCCATCTTTCATTGCTGCCCATCTAACACATTACAAGCTACGAGGTTCTATATACTCTTCTACCTGGCGAAGAAGTCTACAAGGACCCTGGATGCGAGAAGATTTCGTTGTCGGTACCCGCTATACGTGAGGTAGCTCTATAGCCCAGGCCCGTACTATATGTTTTACCGCATCGCTGGTATAGCAAGATTCTTGTCCATAGTTACCGATGAGCTTACCAATCAATGTTGGGTACAAATCTTGTACGGAGAGTTAGGACTTCGATTTTTATTTAAATTGTTAAAGGCGCATAGAATTAATGTACTGGAATTGAACTACGGGGATGGTAGCGCTTCCGATATCTGTCCTCCAATCATAGTCAAGCCTCCTTTACGCATCTCACTAGAAAAGAGCAGGGTTGTGTCCAATGAGAACCGTGCGTTAAGTTCAAAAAAAGAATACAGACTTGATGAGCGAAATCTCAGTTCGAGACTCGCTCTCTTTTTCGCTGCGGACTCCGAATTAGTCGGTACGTTACGAAATCACTCATAAAGTTTCAAGACAAAAAAAGAAGTGGGACACAGCCCTGATCGCCTTTCTGGAGACGATCAACATTGCACCTGGAGAACTCTTCCCCGAGAAGGACGAGTTCCAGTTATTTGTCGAACGAATCAGCCCGGTATGTGTCACTCCAATTTTTGGTGTTTGGCGTGAAATCTCCAGCCCAGACTTCCTCAATATTGCCAGGTAGCTACTACGCATTTTTTCACTTTGGGGAGTGATGCCTGAAACTGCCACCCTGTGAAAAGACCTGCCCGGTATTGCTAGGCACCTACTAAAATTTTTTCCGCTTTGGGGAGTGATGCCCAGAATTACCACCCAGAGAGAAGACTTGCTTAATATTGCCAAGCAGCTTCTTAGCTTTCTGTCACTTTAGGGAGTGATGCCCGAAACTGCCACTCTGTGAGAGGACTTTCCAAATATTGCCAGGTAGCTGCTACGCATTTTTTCACTTTAGGGAGTGATGCCTTAAACTGCCACCCTGTGAAAAGACCTGCCCGATTTAGCTAGGCAGCTACTTAGTTTTTTTCACTTTGGGGAGTAATTCTCAGAATTAGCATCCCGTGATAAGACTTGCTTGATATTGCCAAGCAGCAACTGAGCATTCTGTCACTTTAGGGAGTGATGCCCAAAATTGCAACTTCGTGGGAAGACTTGCTTAATATTGCCATGCAGCTACTTAGCATTTTCTCACTCTGAGGAGCGATGCCCAAAATTTCCACCTCGTGGGAAGACTTGTCCAATATTGCCAGGCTGGTACTCAGCAGTTCCTCACATTGGGGAGTGATGCCTGAAATTTCCACACCGTGGAAAGACTTGCCCAATATGGCCAGGCATCTATTTAGCGTTTTTTCACTTTGATGAGCGATGCCCAAAATTGCCACCCCTTGCAAAGACCTGTCCTACATTGCCAGGCTGATACTAAGCGTTTTTCAATTTTTGGTAGTGATACCCAATAACTGTCTCAACCTCATACAACTTCACCTCAAAGTTATGCCCCTTTGTCCGCCAACATTATACCATCTTTTCCAAAACTTATGTCGCTTTTCCCTATCGTAATGACACTTTTTCCATCTTATACGGCTTTGCCTCATCTCTAAGTGACCTGGCCGATCCTAATGCCGTTTTGCCCCAATTTATGCCACCTTTCTCAATTACTTTCCCAATGTGCTTTAGTATTTGTCTTCAATATATGAAAACATTCACTTTTTCAAAAATAATTAGAAATTGCAAAATGGCCGTTTTGCCCGGTTTCTATTACTTTGCGAAGAAAAAATCAAACAATTTCAACGTATGGCCAACCAAATTGTAGATCTCATTAATATCTTTTATTTCTAATCGAACTGTTTTTCTCACAGATTAATACCTTGACCACAATTTTCAAGAAACATGACTTCATCAACTTTGAACAGTGCTCAATTCATCCTTTACGGAAATATGCTGTTGAAATCATACTGGCCTTTACGTCAGACATCAACACTATACAAGTGGATTGAATGTTCCAAGAAAATCATATACTGCCGCTGTGATTCAAGTTCGGCATCTTCGCGTAGCGGAAAGGGCTGCATTCAGGTAGGGTTACGTGTTTAGGTGTTAAAAATCAATTCTGGTGAACTGAATAGAAACCCTTAAACTGAAAACTCAAATTCAAGACCAGAATAGGATTAATTTTTTTTTTATTTCCAGAGTCTCTCGCTAGTGATGGCATATATTTCACAAGGGTGAGTTTACTACTGCCCTAAGAGTCTTACGGGTGGAACTTTTCTTCAGCAGACTGACAGTGGTGCAAGCGCCACAATAGCAGTGGGCCCGTAAGAGCCTGCAGACTAAACGAACTAATTTCTCCGGTAGTACGTCACGAAGGATCTGCATGCACTAATAGAGCACCTAAGTAACAAGGTTTTGCCTATGCATTTGAGCGCAGATCTAAGAGCGTTACAGGTGCAAACCCTTGTGTACTGTGCTATGTTACTGTGTATGAGAACCGAATTGGATCGATTGACTCAATATAAGAAGGGAAAAAAGCCGGAAATCTGATACACCACGTGATTAAAATCATTTTCCCTCAGCACATTGACGCATTATCATCAGTAATATTGGATAAGATTATAGACTTCCAGTGGCAGATACTTGATGTTCTCACAAATAGACTACATCGATATGATATGATTACTGCAAGATGACAGTAATATCGAACCTTTCAGGCATATGAAAGAAGGTTTTATCGTGAACTGAGTGAAGAGCAAAATTTCCGTCACGATAAAGAAGTTCCTAAACTGGAAGCCCCAGGGAAAGTTCCAGGCCCGGAAACGGTGCACAATTTCTGGTAAAAGTAACTGACGAGTCTTTTGAATAACATCATTTGGTTTTTCTGAAAATACGGCATTTTTCATATTTCTGTACTCAAGCCTGAGAAAAGCTTGTTTGTTTCTCTTGAAAATCATCCCACAACCAAAGTTGGATGGAAAGAATTAGTTGAATTATAGAAGGTCATGAAAGCGCTAGTTTCGACCGTTAAGTAGTTAAGAAGCCACATGTGCCGTCTTTTAAGCATCACTTGGAAATCAGTCTTCGACTGCGGAGAGCACAGAGAACACAAAATGCAAACAGAAATCATTTCTTTTTCAGTACCATTGTGAGAGGCAAGGGGACTCACATCGAAAAGCACTCTAATAAGTGAGAGGCAATGGGTCTCATATCAAAAAGAACCCTCAATTAGGAGAAACAAGAGTCGATATTCAGCCAACAGAATTATTTATTATTTAATTATGAATGATCGTTTCCTTACATTGAAACAGTTTTGAAAATTTTTTTTAGAAGATACGTAAATGGTTTTCTGAATATCAAAAAGTGGAAATAAAATAAAATTTTCGTTACGCTAAGACAGAAAAATAATTTTTATCAAGGCGGGCGACACTTGCGCTCATGTGACCTTCTATAACTCAAACGATATTTTTTCTCCCATTCAGGTTTTGGGATGATTTTCAAGAGGAAAAATCCAATTTTTTCTAACTTCGTCAAAAAATTATCAAAAATGTCGAAAAACGGGATTCTGCACCTTGACAACCCGTTACGTAAAGTGCATTTCCTTTGAAGGATTTGGAGAGGTTTACTAGCACTACAATCCAGAAGAGTTTCGATAAGATTGGAGACAACGAAATTTTAGGCGTGTACAATTGGCAAATTTTACCACGAATGCAGAACACGGCACTCAATCAGAGAAGAATTAGGGACTGTAGAATTCGAGAACGAGAATAAGGCTCATATTAAGGCATTGGCTGAGGGTTTTTTTTATAAATATCTGGGTATATCTGGGTAATATCTGAGTTTAAGGTTATTCAGGATTCGAAAGTTAAGCAAAGCCTAGTGGCTGCCTTCCTTATAAGAATCAGATTGGTTCTGAAGAGTTTTCTTAACTCTGTCAAGAAAATCAGGGCTATTACCACCTATGTATTCCCTGTACTAACATACAGTTTTGGGCTCATCAAATAGACAACAATGGTTCGGCGACGGGAAAGGTAGCTTTACCGCGACATAGAGGGGGTAGGGGCATTATAGATGTCAAGCAACTGTGTATTTTACAAATCATACAACGGAGAGATTATCTTACCATCAGGCGAGAGATGTTGCGATTTACAACGCCATCTGTGAAGCGGATTTTGATTACGTACCCTTTAACTTTTCTTCAGATGAAGCCTTGAGTGTCAGGGCAGAAGCCACAAAGGAATTGGAAACACAATGGAGACAAAAGGCTATCGACGGCGAGAAATCCAAAACGTTAGAACAACATGAAGCAGAAAGAAAGGCATCTAATATTTGGCTGAAAAGAGCGTCTTGTTTCCGGAAATGGAGGGATTCGTAATAGCAACTCAAGACAGGGTTTTCAGCACCAGGAACTATGGCAAGCACGTGTTACATCAATACGTTGTTAAGAGGTGCCGATTATGTGGAGATACCAATGAATCCGTCGAGCACATTGTTGATGGTCGTTGCATAATGACTCGAAGAGAATACGCCCAGAGATATAATGATGTAGCGGCATTATACATCAACAAATTGTTCTAGGCCTAGAGCTCCTAACATAATGGATGCTATTCTGTAAACGAATTCCGGTGCTTTTTTTTGAAAATGAAGACTACATCTTATATTCGGATGTGACTATTCAGATGGATCATTATATCCGAACTAATCGACTCGACATCGTGTAACGTAAAAAAAAAGTGAAAGACGTTACATCATCGACATTGCATGCCCATTTAACCTATACAACCAAGATCCAACAGATCTATTAATCCTATTGTAATTTCGCAAGAGGTTTCAAACATCTTTATAAACATTTGACATCTGTCACATTACAGCCTAATCTTGTACACAAAGCAAACAAAGATAGATCGCCAGGGGACCGAAAATTGTCTGCTAGATTTCGTGGCTAGTGATTTCCTAGCGCGACTTCCTTCAACACCGAGAATGAGATCTCGTAGATAAAACGAGGTCTCCTATGAATATCGTGGTCCTGCGCACAAAAGTTGCAACGTAAATTACGAAAATTCACACATAATTCCAGTAGTTTTTCATAATTCATCTAGGTATGAATCACATTTTCTCATAAAAAAGTTATCGAAAAGTTTTGAAGGAGAGATCTCTTTATTGACAATCTATAAAAAAATATATATATCCTTTACAAAGGATGTTGAAAGTGCAAATCCTCAACTTATATTAATTGCCTCTTTCCGGTTCATGCCAAGTAGTCTTCGTAAACTAGCTTCATATCTCAAAAATAATATTAAAAAAAACAATCACAAGAATTTTTTGCAAGAACAATGATGAATTAAGCTTATTGAGAAAAAAGGCGCATTTTCATATGATTGTACTGACAATTGGCGAAAATTACAGGAAGAGCAATTATCGCCAAAAGAAGCATTCTATTCTAAGTAAAATGAAATCAGGCTCCTCCTAAGCCCCAAAATCTGGCTGAAACGCATGACGCTCTTTGTGAGGATCTTTTGGAAGAGCCCGACATCTGGCCCATCACTTGTTCAGCTTATGATGCGGTGGGAGCTTTGGCCAATTCAAATCGAAGGGAGAAATCGACGATAGATCATAAGACCAAAAGGCGCTTGCATCAACTGAACAAGAAAATTGGCTGGGCAAGACAGAAGGCGTCCCGTATTCAGTGCGTAACATCATGCGTTTCAAGGAGCTGTGAAACAACCTCATAACGTGCGAAGAACAATGTCCGCCAATCACTACCGAAGAGGTGAAGAAAGCACCGAGGGACACGAAGAACTTCTACACTGCCGGACCAGATGGTATCAAGGACTTCTGGTGAAAGAAGTTGACTTCTACACACCAACATCTGGCCCGGATCTTCACCGCATATTCAAAGTCGAAGATGCCCATTCCGCAGTGGCTGGTGTTACGACGCACTGTACTCCTACCGAAGAAAAGATACTTGTCCAACCCGAGGAACTACAGGCCACTAACTTGTCTGCAAACGCTGCATAAGATCCTTTGAGCTATCCTGAACGACAGGATCGTTCGGACAATTGGGCTTGTATGGAGAGAGATCTACGAACAACGTGGATCGAAAAGAGGCGTAGCAGGCTGTCGGAAAAACCTACTAATCGACAGAAGCGTCTGCAAAGAAGCTGCAGGCTACAAATGCAATCTTTCGATAGCCTGAATTAATTACCAGAAAGCTTTTGATTCAACCTCACATAGAATTATTATCTGTCTGTTGGAAAGCTTAAAAGTTCATCCACACATAGCGGAATGCATAGAGATGTTGATGCCCCTTTGGAAAACCCGATTTACTATCTCATCTGGAAAACATCGCCTGACAACTAATAGCGTCACCTTCCAGAGGCGCGTCTTTCAGAGTGGCACCATGAGCCCTTTTCTCTTTTGTATCACACTATTGCCAATATCTCTCGCACTACTCAATTCGCATGGGTACCTCTGCGGTGGATCTAATAAACATAAGTATAAGGTCACTCATATAATTTACATGGATGACTTGAAGATCTATGCTTCTGGAACACAGCATTTAAGGATGCTCTAGAGAAATTGGTATGAACTTTGGATTAGACAAGTGTGCCAAGACTCATTATAAACGACAATGACTTGCTAGCGTTAGCGATGACCCTGAACTCGCGAACAGAAGCGCTATTAGACATGTAATTCCCATGTGAGTGGGACACTCGAACAGTATGTGTCGTAGGTGCTCAGAATGTGCATGACACGCTCTGTAGCTGTCGCAGCGTACCTATTCGCATAAGATGCGGCTGCGGTGTACCAAGGTGAAAATGACTCCGTGTTGATACGGAAAAATAAAACCGTCTGTGTCTGAATTAAGTCCGAATGATTTAAGGAAAGCAAAAGTTAACTCCATCGACGAAAACTGATCTTTTACATTTCTGTGAACGTTTTTGTGCATTTTCTTGTCGTGAAGCTGTTCGAGGAAGTTGTTGATCTCTCATTTCTTCACTCGTGCCTTTAGAAGTGAGGCATTTAGATGAAGTAATGCGCTTTCCTCACTTCTAATGTTAAGATCCAGGTCAAGGGTCTCGGCCGCCTGCTTCGCGCCTTTGTAGAAGAATGCTTCTTTGCCATTCACCTCCTGATTCCTGACCATTTTCAGGAGAGTATCGCTGCCATTTGCCATGATATGACATGAAAGCCAGATAATTCGGTCATAAAGACATTGGATGTTTAGAAGTCCGCGGCCGCCTTTACGGCGTGGGATGTATAAACGCAGAACGGACGAATTCATATGCAAGCTCTCCTGCATATGCATGATCTTACGTGTGGCAATATCGAGGGCCGTGAGCCACCCCATATGAATAGAGTAGAACCGGGATGGCAAGCATGTTATTTGCAGATATCTTGTTCAACGCTGACAGCTTGGAAGACTAAATCTGTTGAAGAAGACGCTTGTATCTGCTTTTCAGAGCCTCCTTCACTAATGTCATATCCTGAATGCGGTTCTCCGGCACGCCTAGGTATATGTAGGTCTCTCCAGCGCCATGGTGTCTAATAGCGCTCCTGTCCGCAAGTTTGCGGTTGTGGCTAATACTAACAAGTGGAAAAGTGTGATGTGAAAGAGAAGAGGGTTGATGATGTCACTCTGAAAGACACCCCTCTGGATGGTGACGCTGTCAGTTATGACGCGATGTTGCTCCGATGAAATAGTAAATTTGGTTTTCCAAAGGGGCATCGATTTCTCTATGCATCCACCATGTGTGGATGAACATTCAAGCTTTCCAACAGATAAATGATAAGTCTGTGGAAGATTGAATCGAAAGGATTCTGATAATCAATCCAGGCCATCGACAGGTTGCGATTGTAGGCTGCAGCTTCTCTGCAGACGCTTCTGTCAATTAGCAGGTTTTCCAAACAGCCTTCTACGCCTCTTTTCGATCCACGTCGTTCGTAGGTCTCTCTCCACTCTCTTCTGTATTCTCCTCCTGGCGTCAGATAACACCCGTATTCTGTCAACAATGTGATGCTTGATAGTTAGCAGCCTAGCCAATCTTCTTGTTCAACCTGAAAATTATACTTTTTGGTTGAATTTGCTTCATAAATAAACTCATCTGATTTAATTCTTAAATTTTTAAACTGCAGCTATCAGATGTAACCTGATCTATAAAACGTAATATCTCTCAATGTAGAGATGATGATGATTCTTAAACTCACAATACCGTCGACGTTCTTTAGCTTGCAGTTCGCATATCTACTATTTGCTCTCTTCATATGGAGATGGAACACTAAAAAAAAAAACAATTTTAATTTCTTCCCATTTCCTTTTTATTTATCTCTGAAGAATTCAGTACATCATTCTTGAGCGAAATAAGTAGACTATAATTATAAATATAAAAGATTTTTTCTTACCTTCATAAACTAAAATCTAACCTATCAAAACTGTTATAAAGACGTACAGTTTCTCAATAAAATTACATTTTCAATTGCGCAAATGAAGTTATTCTCATACATTTGATGCATACATTTAATATCATTAATTGCAAACATCTCACGCAATCTCTGTAGCGAGGGACATTCCAGATCAAGCATATCAACAATTTGAGTTGATCTTTTTAAAAGAAGTGTTTCATTCAATTTTTTTTTCCAATCCTTTTACATGAATTTTTGTTGCATCTATCAGAATGCTTTTTAATGTAGTAGAAATTATTGTATGAGGTTAATCACCAGAATTCCAAGTTATTTCATGACGACTGCGCTCTACCCAAATGTTCATAAACTTATATTTTAATGGAACGCAGTTTCACTTGCAAGGTGATCGGAGGAGGAAACTATATGGCTTTGGAATTGTATCATCACTACAGATTGGCAATATAGCCAATTCTTTCAATACAAATTTGTTTACTAGTAACTCGAAGCTCTGCACATCCATCACTTATTCCATCATGAATACAACTAACAATTTCAACTTACTTACAGTACTTTTATACCAACTTTTTCACCCCACCACTTATTGGTTTATACTCAACTATAGGATTATGCAAAATTGAACAATATGCTGACGTTTGAGCGGGACAATTTTCACTAGTTTTAAATTCCAAACGTACATCAGCTGGTCCATATTTCAGTAACTCGTTCTGTTCTGAACAGTCAACAACAACTAGAGGCGCATATTCGATAAATTCTCCTCTCAATAAGAACAGTTGTGATTCTTTGCCATAGCAATCGGTTTGGAAATTTGCATGCATTTCGTAAAGCAGGGCATACTGATTTCTATTATTATCAAGATTCAAATTACTATAAGGATAACACTGATCATTGGAAAATAGTTTCACATTAGTTAAATTGCAATGATCAAAGTGGCTAGAGCTTCTATCAGTATTGTTTTCTTCTGTTCGTTTAAAATCCTAGTATGACAAATCTCGGTTTTTCCAATTGTATTGAGGTTTTCACTGTCCAAACATGGTTTAAAGTAGTTGGGAGGAGAGGATATTCATACAATTCCCAACTTTAGAAACTTTTTGGAATGCATGGAACGTTTTCAATACATTTTAGCAACTGAAATTTTCGTGAATCTGACAGTTTAACGCTAGACAACAACCACATTCTTTTAATAATTTTCATTTCGTACAGCTCCATGAGGGCTGCTTGCAAGATGGCATTTGCGTCACTCTTTGATCTTGTCAAAATAAGTTCATGCTTAGCATTGATAATGATTTTGTGATCGTCTTCAGTGAAACCAAATATCACGCCAAGAGGTATGGATACATCGAAATACCTGCTAGCGACAGTAAGTGATTGATCATTATTATTTATTTCAAGCTAACCAATATTCTGTAGATAACGTGGTTGTGCAGGATTTAACGATATGCATAATTTTTCATGAGACTAGTTAGAACATATTTTTGTTTCTATCAATATCTGTAGCACTGATTTCATATTTAGCTTCTTCGAACAAATATCAGAAGGCGTTAGAAACTAAAGCTGTCTTTGTCACTGGTGTTCCATCAGTTTTTACCATTCGTCTATGTACGTGAAGTGAACTTCTGCTTGGAAACAGACTGTGGTCCAGATTTTGAACATCAATTTGAATTTTATCACTGTGATTTAATGTGGATGAGGCACAAGGCTGATGTGCATGAATTTCACAGTGCGCAGTTGACTCGTCAAGGATGACTGGTGCTTAAATGTTTAAAATTTCCCCCACCATGACAAATAAACAAATACTGTCAAGTTAATTCACCGAGGCTGGTGCAAAAAATCTTGAATCTCTTTATTTTCTTCATTTTTGTTTGAGCTTTAGACCTAAACTTTTTAGGCACAGCACGTTTTGAGGTGTTAACCTTTCCGACTGCTCTTCCTCGACTTATCAGTTCGTGACATTGTGCTGGTTCATTATAACCAAAAAAAACCCTCCTACTGAAAACGATAGAAGTGTGTACTGGAGAGGAAGAGGAGGGCAGAAGTGTGAATGATTGTGTGAGAGAAATTCTGGATGTAAACGGGCAGGGAGTGGGATGGATGAAGAGACTGAAAAAACATAGGAAAAAAAGGGGGAAAGCAAGATAAAGCCAAGAGTTTGTCCAGAGAAAAAAAAATAAATTAGAGAAGTAAAGTATAGTCAAAAAGTAGCAAATATCCGAGAAGTAAGAATTTTAGCTCTCTAGTTGAGTTAGAATAAGTTGATTGGGGCACTTATGCAACTGATTTGGAGGAGAACAGAGGCTCTTAAACCCGTAAAAGGGAGAGATTAAACTCATACAAGTACTTACAAGAGTTGAAAGCGTGATTTTGCAAATGAAGATCAAGATACAACTCACCTGATTTTTCTAGACGTGTGCAAAAAAATTCGATTCGATTTCAAACCGACATTGGACTTGCTTCGAATGTCGAAAAACCAACATTCGACTCGCGCTATCGTCGGATCAGTTTATTCGATTCGATCGACCCACCGATCGAATGTGGAAAAACATTCGTTTTGTGCTATCGCCGTAACGGTTTTTTCGATTCGATCGGCCGGCCTTCCGTTGCCTAAAATCCAATATGCGACTAACAAAAGGCATTTCAAGTTTTTAATTTATGATTATGATTCTAAAGGTATAAACCGATGCATGCGGAATGCAGATTGCAGATCTAGAGAGACATGGGGAGAATACTGTGTCAATTTGGTGGTTAATATTACGCAACAAATATATTTATTGAGAAAAATTGGTCAAACAACCACCGCAGGGTTCCCCTGGGAGCGACTGCCATCCATAAAAATGACACTTGCTTCTAGTAGAACCGCGGTAAGTCACATCCATGGCCACGCCTCACAACCGTGAGATGGGTGACCACATGGTATGGTGGAATCACGATGAAGGGCCGGCGAAACTCTCGTGAGTCTCAAGGACA
>JAUMHM010000003.1:652401-662627 GCA_032362435.1 Melikaiella ostensackeni | reverse complement strand
GCGCATTTGCGGCGCAATTCAGTGTGCTAAAGAAATTCTAAAATTATGATTGGGGGGGGGGCTGGTGTAACTGACCTCAGAAAAAGAGCCAGAAGCTAATACAAGGGCGAAGTATGGAAAATGATCAGGGACAAAAGAATAAGGATGCAAATCAGAAGGGAGATAAAGATATAGAAAATAATGCAAATAGTGAAAGCTTCTGAGAAATTTTTTCTGATAGTAAAAAAAATGTAATTTCTCTAATCGGACTCAAACTTGGTATCACCTGTTCTCGACGATATGCAACTCCTTTTAAAATGATGAAAAAATTTGTCAACTACAGTTTCTATATACTTTTTTCCGCATTTTTCATTGGTCATATCCATTTTTATTTCTGACTTTTTTTCAAAGTCAAATACTAATTTTTTCAAATAGACGAAATCAATAAAAAATGCGTGAAAACTTCTACCGGAACTGTAGTTAACAAAAATTTTTATTGATAACTAAAGAGTTGTAAATCAGGGAGAAAGTAGGTATCCACATAAAATCAAAAGATTGTTCAAGTGCAAAATCATTCAGACAAGCGGTAAATTCATATTTATAATAAAGGGTAAAACCGTAAAAGGGTGAAAGAGCAATTTTTGAAAAATGTGTTATTAGCTCAAAAATAGAAAACTTGATTTTATATAATTTTGTTGTCTCTTAAACGATATTTAAAATGGCAGAATAGCAGACTACCACCTTGTCGTTGATCAAGACTTCAATTTATATATAAGAGTAAAATTTACAATTTGAGATCATTTTTATGATTTATAAAACTTGATATTTCTAAATTAGTAAGTCCCTTATTGCTTTCAGAACCAAAGTGTTCTTTAGAAAACCATTTACAATATATTGAAATTTATAATTTATAGATCAATATTTATTGAAAAATTATAATAATAATTAATTATATATATAATATAATATTTAATGATTATATATAATATATAATAATATTATATATATAAATAATTAATTAATAAATAACAATAATTCGTCCTAGATTAGACCACTGAACGTTTAAAAGTAAAATTAAAACAGGAAATAGAAGTTCAGGAACTGCAGGTAGCGGCAGTGATTAAAAAAAAATCAAGAAAGACAGATACGGAAAAAGAGCTAGAAGCTAATACAAGGGCAAAGTAATCAGGGACAAGAAAATAAGGATGATAATAAAAAGATACATGAAAATATAGAAAATAATGTAAATAACGAAGCATAAATACAGAAAGGGAAAAAGGAAGAAGAGAGACAGAAAAATTCTGTGGATGTCGAGGTGGATGTGGAAAGTAGCTTCAAAAATATTTCGGAATATGAACTCAGAACCTAATAAAATGCCAAAAAATGGAAAAGATAAGGATGAGAATGAGAAGTGAAATAAAGATATAGAGGATAATGCATATAGCGAAAGCTTTAAGGAAATATTTTCTGATAGTAAGAAAGATATAAATGGAGCAACTTTTCTCAAAGGTATATCCACCTAAAAAACCAAAGTTCTCCATTCGGACTCAAACTTTTGGTACTACTTTTTACATACAACTCCTTCAATAACAATACAAAAATTTGTTAACTACAGTTTCGGTAGAAATGTTTTTCCTTTCATCATTGGTCCTACCCATTTATATTTTTGACTTTTTCTAAACATTAAAATATTCATTTCTTTAAATAGGCAAGATCAATGAAAGAGGCGGAAAAAATTCTATTGAAACTGTAGTTAACAATTTTTTTTATTGTTATTTAAAAAGTTACGAATCGAGGAAAAAGAAGGTATCCACATAAAATAAAAAAATATCATCCCCTCTCCCTCAGTAAATATTTGTTCAAATGGCAAAATCTTTTCCTTATAAATAACCTTCTATTACAAATTAGACTTTGGCCAAGTTTGCATCCGATTGAAGAACTTGGGTTTTTTAAGAGAGCAGTTTTCAGGAAAAATGCCACAAATCTTTGTCTAAAATTCTTATCAATTTAGGCAATAATTGTTTTATATTCAGTTATACCTGAAATCGTAACATTCTGCGAGAAACTTACTGCTTGGGCTCGAAGGAAATTTGAAGTACTTCAATCTTTTGACATTGGCGTCGTATCAAAAGTTGTGATCTTGCCGTCTTTCAAATAGAAGTCATTGAAATTAAACTCTCGATTCTGAAGTGCAAAGTTGCTTACGCTCCACACTAGACTAGCAGGTTACACTTCTTATCTAACTATAAAATAGAGGCTCACTCATTTCCTTACACTTGTATTGCAAAAATGTAGTAAAATCCCAAATATTTTTAACAGTGTATATAAGTAAAATAAGATATGATATGCTACTTAACTAATATGACTGAGTTGGTGTCTGGCACCAATGTCTTCAATGACAAAACAAAGTTGCTACTGATGAAAAGATTCCGCCACGATTTAAGAGAATTGACACGTCAGTTTCTTCTAGAACTAGCAGGAGCCAAAAAATTTAAATATATAACAGCTTTAGGGAAACGTAGGAATGGAGTTCACTCTCATATGAGATTCGCTGTTTACAGTACATAAGTGATTATGTAAGCAGCAAGTACTTTTCAAATAAATTCTCTATCTCTAAATAAGTAACTTCTATTTCTGAAGAAATGTAAAATAAGAGAATCAGGTAATTTCGCAACTTCATTTCTGCGAGATTTTTTATATATTTTTAAATGCAAAAATAAGCCTCATTAACACGGCCCCTCTCCAGATTTAAGAACATGTTAAATTTAGAAACAAATAATTCACCGAGGTGGAGTTCACTACAACAATAAATAACCAATGTGGAACCTTACGTCATCCAAAAATAACGAATAAATCGAAAAGTACTAGAAAAAAAGAAAAATCGAAGATTCTTCAGCGAAAAAATCTTTGAACGAAAATAAATAGATACGGCGAAAGCAAAAGGGAGTATGAATAAGGAAAGAGAAGATGAAGAAAATGATGGTAAAGAATAAAAGGAAATGAGTGATGATGAACTAAAAGTCGAAAAAAGAAAACAAGAGAGTAAAAAGATGCGGCAACAATGGGAGTGATTCAGATTCAGATTTGAGCGCAAAGGAAGATAAGAGCAATAGGAATGATGGGAAAGAAGAGACTGGTGGGAGTGATACAGATTCAGAGGAAAATCAAAAGAAAGATAAGGATTTGAGCAAGCAGAAAGATGAGATCAATGGAAGGGAAGGGAGAGATGAGAGCGATAGGAAGAATGCGGAAAGGGAGACTGATAGGAGTGATTCAAATTCAGATAAAGACTAAAAGAAAGATAGGGATTTGAGCGAGAACAAAGATGAGGGCGATGGGAGCAGTGAGAGCGATGAGAGTGTTGAGTTCGTTGAGGGCTTTGAGAGCGATGAGAGCGGTGACAGCGATGAGAGCTATTTCGATGATAAAGAGATAAACCAGAGCGTTGTCAAAAAAGGGAAAAAAGAAAATTAATTTACTATATTTAAAATTTTGAATTTGATTGGATTTGAATACAATTTTACCAAATAAACGTTTGTTGCGTTCTAAAAAGGTCGAATCTCAACCACTGAGCTATATTGAGACTGACCTGAAATTATTTTTATTTACGTATTATTGTAGAATAAACATTTTCAATTACGTAACAAAAATATACTTTTTGAAAAAACTGCGTGCGAAGTTCAGTTTCTCGTGCCTGCGTAGCGTGCGCGAAGTGCCCGATTCTCAAATGTTATGGCAGAATTTATTCGCACACACCTAACCGTGTGCGAATCAAATCGGTCAATTCTTCGCACGCTCGTCTTGAACCACCTACTTCGCGCAATTGTCGCACAACATACTAATTTATATTTGGTTGTATTAAATTATTCCATTGCCTACTAATATATTCGAATTACCCAAATAATTTTTTACTACTTTCTTGCTTAAAAAAATTGTCATTATGGCCCAATGTCGGGCCAACTTTGTCAAAGATCGGCTGAGATACCGAAATGACAACTATATATGAACCGACTATATTTTCCGAACATCAGTTTAACATTCGCTACCAAGATTGGGTCAACTATGGGAAAATTTGGCCCAAAGTTGGCCCAAAAGTCGGTCCAAACATGGTAGCGTATGCTGGACCAGTGGTTCCTACAAATACAGAAAAATTGGCCATCTCTGACCGCAAACCTATGATTGAAAATTTTGGTCATAAATTCGCACAATGGTTTGAATTTCTTATCGACGTAATGTCGGGCCAGCTTTGCCAAAGATCGGCCGAGATACCGAAATGATAAGTGTATGAACGGACTGTATTTGCCGAACATCGGCTCAACAGTCACTACCAAGATTGGGTCATCTGCGGACATTTTTGGCCAGAGCTGGTCCAATAGTCAGTCCAAACTTGGTAGCGTATGTTAGACCAATGGTCGGCACACAAAGTCGGTCGATAGTTATCATTTCGGTATCTCGATCAACCATTTACAAAGTTGGCTCAAAATTGGACCGACGCAATATTCCTATATATACAAAAAATTGCTTACCTCTGACTGCAAATTTATTGCTGGAAATTTCGGTCGTAAATTCGCACGATGATGTGAATTTCCTATCGGCCCAGTGTCGGAACAACCTTGCCAAAGATCGGCCGAGATACCGTAATTCTAATTATATGAACCGACTCTGTTTGCCGAACATCGGCTCAACATTCGCTGCCAAGATTTGGTCAACTACGGTGGACTTTGGCCCAGAGTTGGCCCGATAGTCAATCCAATCTTAAATAGCGTATGTTAGACCAATGGTCAGCAAACAAAGTCGGTCCATAGTTATCATTTCGGTAGCTCAATCAACTATTTACAAAGTAGGCCCAGCATTGGACCGAAACAAGATTACTTCAAATAGAAACAATTGCCCATCTCTGGCTGCAAATCTGTTGCTGGAAATGTCTGTCGTAAATTCGCACAATGGTTTGAATTACTTATCGACACAATGTCGCGCCAACTTTGCCAAAGATCGGCCCAGATACCGAAATGATTACTATATGAACCGACTCTATTTGCCGAATATTGGCTCAGCATTCGCTGCCAAGATTGGGTCAACTACGAGCAACTTTGGTCCAATAGTTGGTTCAATCTTGGTAGCGTATGTTGAACGAATGTCCGGCAAAGAAGTTGGGTCCATAGTTATCAGTTCGGTATCTCGATCAACTATAGGCTATAGGCAGCTTTGACCCAGAGTTTGCTCAATAGTAGGTCCAACCTTGGTAGAGTATCTTGGACTAATGGACCTTCTAACTGACTTTGTTCTAAACATCATTTCTTAAATTCCTTTCCGCAGACTACTACTACTACAGACTACTACTGAAGACTAATAAAAAATTAATGTAATATTTTCAACAAAAACGCTGTTAATTTTATTTATAATTGATTCACAAGCTATTTGCAATAATTTAAATTTGGTCAAAATTAGTCAAAATTTCTGATAGAAACGGAAAGCTCGGATGCCAATCTCGGGAAGAATTTGAAAGAAAATCGTACACAAACCTATCCGAAATTATTTTTCGAAATTTTTACCAGGGAAATATACAAAACGTTCACTGTGGATAGCATTGGTTGAGATCATCGAGCTTTCCTTAGGCCTGAAAAGGGGCAAAATGATATAATGCAGCTAATAGTACTGTAAACAAAAACATCCAATGAATATGTTTCTTAAACCATCCATTGAAGAGCTTATAGATTTACATGAAAATGTCTTTCAGTCTGCTACATGAAGCAAAATTTAGGTACATTATCGAAGCTTTCAACTCACTACTAATGGCAATCAAACCTCCTTACGAAACAACGCGATGTCCTCGGCCAATACAGGAACGTAAATTACGGAAGGCATTTGAATGGACAAATTTTTTGCTTTACTATTTCCTACCGTGCCAAGCAAAATGATGCCTCAAAATGCCATTTGAATATTTGTCTTAAGAATCGAAGAATTGGATGCAAAAGAATATACGAAATATAACGTTCATACATTACACTGTACAAAATTTCGGAAATTTTGCGCACAAAATACAGGAAATATTTCAAAAAATGACAGCCAAAATATTTTCCCGAGAAAAATCAATACGTTTTCCTAGAATGTGCGTGAAATTTCCGAAAGGTTTGGTATATTTCCAAAACGTTAGGAAATATATCGTAATCGTTAGGAGATTGCAAGAATCTCTCTCTCTCTCTCTTAAAGAGTAGGAAATTTTACGCACAAAATAGTAGGAAATATTTCGAGAAACAATAGGCAAAATATTTTTTCGAGATAAATGGATGATTTTTCCTGGAAAATCCGTAAATTTTCCACAAAGTTTGGCATACTTCCGACACACTGGGAAGTATATCGTAATAATTAGTAGATTGCACGAATATCCTCAAAAGTAGGAAATTTTCCTACGTAGAAATTTTGATATGAAGTATTTCCCATGTGGATCAGGAGATTTTTCTAAAAAAGCTGAAATTATTACGCATCTTCTTGTCCATTTTTCCACTTTGATTACAGCTTTTATTTTTCCTAAAAGATTTGATATTTTTCCACAGTGACATGAAGTATTTGCTATGTGGAGAAGGAATATTGGCAATAAAATCTGAATTATTACATACATTTAAGGCAGTTTTACTACTTAAATTACGAAATTTATTCTTTCAAGGAAACTTGATATTTTTCCATATCATCATGAAATATTTCTTATCTAGATTTGGAAATTTCTCTCACAAAATCAGACGTATTACACGAATTTTTGGCAGTATTTCTACTTCGATTACGAAATATTAAATATTTTTTTTACAAAATTTGATATTTTTCCATTTACTGCCTTACATTTTCTTTAAATAAATTCTGCATATGTATATTGAAAGGTCTGATTTTCCTTCCAGATAATAAATGATATACCTATTAGGTAGGCTGCTAGGGTACATGAAGCTGGAGTACTGAGTTAGTAATTATTTCGGTAATAAATAAACCAATAATACGTGTTCAAATAATATATTGGGAAAGATGAATATTGAGAATTAATATTCGAATATTTAACTACACTCTAAATTTTTCTTAATGACCCACCTGACCCTTGTTTAGATTACATCATTCGATGAGAAACCCCAACCTAACCAATTTTGAGTAATCGCTCATTTATGGTTTATAATAGTAAGAAACTGAGAAATTTCATTTGGCTGATTCCAAACTCGCACTCTGCTACCTGGGAAGAATACCCCCACCACTGGACCTAGAGCGCTTACACCTCACTTGAAACGTAGGTCGCATCCCTACTCCTTTCCAACATCTCATCAAGCTTCATGATTTGCCGTATTTCGCCCTGCGCACCGGAGAAACTGGGTGGACCAGCCGTTCTAGGAAGGCCGAAACTGGGGGGACTGAAACGGCGGTTTGAGTGTTGTAGAGTGCGAGTTTGGATATGGCCATTTCATTACATGGAGGAAATATAAATGGTTAGGTGTATTGCAGTAAACCACAAAATCACAAAATGATACCTGCATATTATTTACACTTTAAAAAGAATCCACCTGAATTGAAAAAAACTTATTGAAAAAAAAACTAGTGGTAGACATTTTGCCGATACTTTACTCGTGGCATTTGTGGCCCGAGTATCTGAGTACCCTTTTGGAGTTCCTATCGCTAAAAAAAACTTTTTCGAAAGTTTAGTATTAAGTTATGAAATAAAATGATTATTAATTAAATTACAGTTACTAAACCTACCATTGAAAATTTCGAAAAGAAAAGAATTACTATTATTTCTCACTCCACCCTGCCACAATAGAGCGAAAAGTCTGAGCGAAGATTTTGGAAGAGAGACTCAAGCGCTTCGATAGCCAAACGGCTCAGCTTTTAGGGATTGGGATGTGTCTGGTTAAGTTAGAAGTATGTTAGGTGGACTAGTAGCCGCGGACAATTGCGCAGGGATGGTCCTGAAGGAAAAACCTCCGAACTATGGCGTAAACAACCGTGCCCAAATCTGAATGGCACCTGTAAGAGGTGTCCTTTACGGTGTCTCTGGGATCCCGGGTGACCTCCTAGAGTGTGCGGACTTACCCTTGCATGCGGGCTCTGCAAAGGTGGGCGAACCCTTTTCCTGGCTGCTCATGGGAACAACTATGACAACACAAAACCCAGTTGTGAATGCCGTTCAGAATGATCAAACGCGCAGAGCACTCGACAATGGATCGGCAAACAGTGCCGAATGCCCTAGAGTTCGAGGTGCTGCAAATACTCGTAATTTGGATGGGAATACGATGACGGATCGACCAGACGTTCGACGTCTTAAGTGGACGAATCGTCTCAAGTGGACGAATCGTCTCAGAGATGACTTGCTGGATCGCTACGATGCCAGCATTATCCCTGCTCGAAGGGGTTACATGGCGCGCCTGCACACTCTGTAAAGTCAGAAACACTCAGAGCTTTCGCACGTTTCTTATCAGAGGTTGCGAAACCGCGCAGACAACCTCTTGCAAACAGACTATATACGCGAAATGCTTCCCCAACCGCTGCAAGAACGAGCCGAAGACGAAGAAGTGGAAGCGACATTAAGTCAACCACGAAAATCAGGCATTCGTCTAAGGCACGATAGATCAAGAGACCAAAAGGCGTTTGTATCAACTGAACAAGAAGATTGGCTGGGCTAGACAGAACGCGTTCCGTATTCAGCGTGTGAATGACTACATAAGATCTAGTAAGCCTTTTACGGTGAGGGTCCAAAAGTTCGCTCACGAACTGAGGATCCACCATTACACATTGATCAAGTCAAAGCTGCTGACTATCAAGCAGCACATTGTTGACAAGCT
Source organism: Melikaiella ostensackeni (assembly GCA_032362435.1). Taxonomy (NCBI): domain Eukaryota; kingdom Metazoa; phylum Arthropoda; class Insecta; order Hymenoptera; family Cynipidae; genus Melikaiella; species Melikaiella ostensackeni. Next base: position 653,838 of record JAUMHM010000003.1, on the reverse strand, counting down.
ACGGGTCTTATCTGTAGCCAAGAGAGGTAGAGACCTTTTGGAGAGAGATTTACGAAGTTTAACACCCATTGCATGAAGACACTGAGAACATCATACGTTTCAAGGAGCTGTGCAACAACCTCATAACGTCCGAGGAACGAAGTCCACCAATCATTGCCGAAGAGGTGAAAAAAGCACTGACGCGCACGAAGAACTTCTCCGCTGCCGGACCGAGTAGTATCAAGAACTTCCTGTGAAAGAAGTTTACTTCTACTCATAAACATCTGGCCCGGATATTCACCTCATACTTGAAGTCGAAGACGACTATTCCGCAGTGGCTGGTATTAGGACGCACTGTACTTCTACCGAAGAAAGGCGACTTGTCCAACCCAAGGAACTACAAGCCAATAACTTGTCTAAACACGCTGTATAAGACCTTCACAGCTAACCTGAACGACAGAATTGTTCGGACAATTGGACCTGTGTAAAGAAAGATCTATAAACAACGTGGATCGAAAAGAGGCGTAGCAGGCTATTTGGAAAATCTGCTTATCGACAGAAGCGTCTGCAAAGACGGTGCAGCCTATAATCGCAATCTGTCGATGGCCTGGATTGATTACCAGAAAGCTTTGAATTCAACCTCCCACAGACTTATCATCTGTTTGTTGGAAAGCTTGAAGGTTCATCTACACATAGTGGGATGCATAGAGATTGATGCCCCTTTGGAAAACCAGATTTACTATCTCATCCGCAAAACATCGTGTGACAACAGCGTCACCTGGCAGAGGGGCGTCTTCCAGGGTGACACCATGAGTTCTCTTCTCTTTTGTATCACACTTTTGCCACTATCTCACGCACTACGTAATTCTCATGGGAACCTCTACGGCGGATCTAATAATCGTGAGCACAAGGTCACTCATATATTTTATATGGATGACTTGAAGATCTATGCTTCTGGGGCATAGAATCTCAAGGATGGTCTAAGAATCGTCAAGGGGTACACACGAGAAATTGGTATGAGCGTTGGATTGGTCGAGTGTACCAAGATTAATCTGAAGAGAGGATGACTTTCTAGCGTTAGCGACGATCTTGGGTAGCTCATATCGTAGCTAATAAGCGTTCTTCTACAAAGCCGCGGAACAGGCGGCCCGAGACCCTGGCCTGGATGTTAACATCGAAAGTGAGGAAAGTGCATTATTCCAGCTAGGTGCTTCACTTCCAAAAGCCCGAGTGAAGAAAGCACAGGTCAACAACTTCCTCGAACAGCTCTACGACAAGAAAATGCACGGGAACTTTCACAGAAATGTAAAAGATCATAGAGGGTTTTATTTTCGCGTGTCAAAACGGTGTCATTTCCACCTTGATATATCGTAGCAGCATCTTAGGGATCATCCATAAATTACGTAAGAAACAAAAGAACAAATATGTGAGAGATAATAATATGATCAATGCAAATCT
>JAUMHM010000003.1:618821-642984 GCA_032362435.1 Melikaiella ostensackeni | reverse complement strand
TTATCATTCTGACTTAAAAATTTGGAAATACATTGCACAAATATGGAGGAACAATTGAAAGAAGTTTTACCTCGAAAACATTTCTTTAAGTATCTCAAATTGTATGCCAAGGTTGAGGTACATTTCTACTGCTAATTTTTTACGCAAATGAGTTGGTCGATTTTTTTCCCTTCAGGAAGTTGCATAACCTCTAGTTTGAATCTATTTCCGAAGTTTTTGCTGAAAATTTTCTCCTTTTATTTGATTTTCTTTAAATCGCACAATTTTTCACTTAAACGAATATAGTAGCGAAACCGGTGATAAAATGACTACAACAGTTGGAACCTTTTTTTTTGTACTAAAAAATTCTAAATATTTTTTAACCTAACCATATTTGACCTAGAACCAACCGTTGTTGAGTTATTTTTAAAAACCACTTATTGTTTAACATTTTCCAACATGGCGGTCGTAGCCGTATATGTATGGATGGGGATCATTTACATTATGTTTATAAAGCTATCCCCAACGTGTTTGTAAAAAAATGCTAATATGTCAGATTTTTTACTCAAAGGGGAAATTTATTCCCCGTTGCCTGGACTACTTGCAAACGCAACCAGCTACGCTTTTCTGGCTGGAATATATAGAGTGTATCTCTGCAGTCTGCAGGTGGTCAACCTCTCTCGCTCCAATGCAATCTTTTTATTTATAAGAGCCTAGCGACTTCCGGTTTTCTAAAGCCCATCCTTCAACCCACCAAACTACCCTGTCCATAGACATAGAGGGTTGACAGAGGCCTTTCAAACCAGTAATCAAAGACCTACTTTTTCCCTCTTCCTCGCTCGTAAATAGAATAGAAAATGCACCCTAGTCCCAAGCCTGGACCAGGGGTGAATACACTTTTTTTATCTATTCAGTTCAACGATCCACTGAAAAAATTTAAAAAGGCTGATTTTTATTTTAAACAAATAATTGGATAATTCATTTTCAGACTTATTCCAGCAAGCATTTTTTGGAATCTGTTTTGCAAAAATTCATTTTTCTGCTCAACCGTTAAAGAACATTCTAAAATCTTTTGGTTATCCTTTACTAATAAAAAAATGAAATAAATATTCTTTATACTTTAGAAAAATGTTAAATAACGCTGGATTGTTTCAGTTTTTCAAAAGTTCATTTGAAAATTTTCTGAAGTTAAAAATACTTTAATATTTCGAAATAAAACTTTGGAATATGCTTAAACTTTAAAAAATCGGAAAAATTTATTTCAGGAACAAGAAGTTAAGCAAATTCTACATCACAAAGTTACAGCATATTCCAGATATTTCGAATAAAGGTATTTAGATATCAGGGAATTTTAATAGGATTTCGAGGCTTTGAAGGGATTTCAAAGGATTTTAAGGTATTTTAACGGATTTTAAGAAATTTAAAGGGGTTTCGATGACTTGACGGAATTTCAAAGCATTTCCGAATATTATAAAGGATTTTACCGAATTACGAGGAATTTTAATGGCTTCTAAAAGGTTTTAATGGATTTTAAAATATATTTTAAGAGATTTAAGGAGATTCGGAAAGATTTCCACGGATTTTAAAGATTTCACGGAATCTCAAAGAATTCAAAAGGATTTCCACAGTTTTTGAAGTAAGCCAAGGGGTTTCCAGGAATTTAAAGGATTTCAAGGAATTTTCACACGATTTAAGAAATTTTAAGGGATTTACAAAATTTTCAAAATAATTCAAGGGATTTCAAAGAATTGGAAAGATTTCCAGGGGAAAATTTTTCTTCAATTTAAAATGATTTTCTTCATTGTTAATTTATTTTTGGTTAAATTAAAAAAAATGATGTTAAAGAAATGTTTTCTTTAATTCAAATATTTTTCTAACTAGACTTACAGATAATTTTGATACGAATTCATTTGTACCATATAAACTGTTTTCATGTTTACTTAACCCTCTTTTATTTACCTGTAAATAAAAAAAATTATAGAATTATTAAAAATGACAATAAAAACGATTTATATAGTCCTAATGAATTCGTATCGAAAATATCTATAAGTCTAAGTACACTAAAAATCTTAATTACAAGAAGAAAATGTGAATTATGTAAAAAAATGTTTTAAACCATTTTTTTTCTATAAAATTATACAACACCGTTAAATTCATCATGAAAAATTAGGCTAATATTGTCCTAAAAATGTTTGTTGCAAGTACGTAAGCAACGAAGATATTTTAGAGTTCAACTCTTGACCTCGATGAGGAAGTGCAAGATTTCATCCGATGGAATTAATTTTTTTTTCTCAAAAAGGAACAAGAATTTCTATGTACACATTGCATTTTTCAAATTTTGCGATTTTTGGTCCACCCTAGTCTACACCAGACTTCAAGAATGGTTAACTGTTTGACTCTATACTTATCGGACGTATGTAATATGAAATATTACATAATAAAAAAGAAATACAACAAATAAGGATATAATGTGTATGATAGTATAAAAAGTAATTTCACCATCCGAAAGAGGTTTTGATTAGCACATTTTTAAAAAATAATTAGAAAGAGGAAACTTACGTAAAAAATGCTTTGACCCCTCCCCCCCTCCAAGTAAGGATTTATAAGATTTTTCGGACCCCCCCCCCCCCAAAAAAAACAAAAAGTCTTACGTAATTAGTGGACGCTCCCTTACCCGATTTTTAAAAAATAATTCATGTCAACATAAAATGAGATATTAAGTTGCAAATTTGGGAAATTTAAGTAAAAGGCACTAAGAAATGTTTGTATGTTCCTAAAATTTTAAAAATTACAAGAACATTTTTTTTTCAAAAATATTTTTTTTTAGGTAATTCTAAAAACTCTAGAACCTTTAAAACACTTAGAAAATCTTGTAAATATTTTAAAGCATTTTAGTGAATTCTAAATGGAATTTTCAAAAATAATTTTTTAATGACAAATTCAAATTTATTTTTTTAGAACGTTCTGGAATATTCTAGTTTTGGACTTTTTTGAAAAATTTCTGGTATCTTTAAAAATAAATATAATAATAAAAAAATAATAAAGAAAATAAGTTAATTTTTTTCCAAAATGTTTTGAATTATTAACAAAAAATTAAAAGAGGTCTAGAGAAAAACAGTTATGAAATATTTCGGAGTGCTGGTGATATTTTTATTTTTGATAGGAAGAAATGAGACCATGTTTCTCTAGAAAGTTAACGAGTATTCAACATTATTCAAAATCATTTAAAGAGGTTTCAGACACGATACAAAAATAAATATTTATTATTAAAATTTTCATTGCAGAAAATTCTTAGTAATTCACATTCCATATTTATTGAAATAAAATAATTGCCTTACAATTTTAAATATTATTTAATTAAATTATTTTTATTTTCCGGACATTCTATATATTTTTGTACACTTTTTGGAACTAAAAACGTTGAAATCTCATATTCCTAATGGCGTTTTCTCATTTTTTTTTCTTTTTCCGGTACGTCACGTGCTCTGGAAAGCATCATCGTCAATTCTCGCCCCTACAAAGCAGAAGTTTCCTCTTTCCGTCTAACAGCTGCGACTTGAAATAGGGGTTGACGGGAAATGTCGGTGACTCTTAAATTACAATTAAGTGATAATTCTTAATAGAAATAGATCGCTGACAAATCGGTTTCAATTCTGAGCAAATATTTTAAAAAGAAAATAAATTTAATTATTTTACAAATTTTTTTAAAGGGATCTATAAATATTTTTCGATCAACAGTATTACTTCTAAAATTAGATCTACATTTTGATTGTGATAAAAAAAATAATGAATACGTTATACATAAATTAAATGAACAATATAAAAACACCGAAAATTATTAATTAACCCCGAAATTATTAATTAAAATTTACCTAAAAACTACTTTTTGAAATTTGTATTTATGTAAATTGAAAATCAAGATTAAAAGTGCAATCTGAAAATGTAAGCCAAAGACCGAGATTCGCATTTGCATGAACGCAAATACCGGAACGAAGACCGCCCGCAGATGTGAGGAAAGTTTGGCGCAATGTACGTGGCGTGAAAATAATTCAATAACGTGAAATCGTAGCTGGATTTCATTAGAAAGTGAATTGAAGTTCTTATCTCTCCGGAAATTATGAAAGAAATTACACACCCATTAAAAAAAAAAAGATTGAAAAATAAAAATTGAGCAAAAAAGCTCAGATATCTAAATTATGAATGAGAACAATGTATTAAACATGCTAAAATAATCTAAATCAACCATTAAATAATCTGATCAATGTAAAACAATAATTGAATAATTGTAATTTTTTTTAAATAAAAAAATTAAAATTCAATTAAAAATTCAAGCGGGTCATGGACCTGCTGAGAGTCGCTTCTAGACACATCGGAGACGCGGGAGTTGACTCACATTACGAAGTAATTTGGCTCTCTGCCACGCAAAAGTCTATGAACTCGTAATCGAAGTTCAGGGTCGGAAAACAGGATCAGAAGCCACATTTAGAATCCCGCCTTTCTATCCGAAGCTCAAGAAAGTCCCAAATACTTTTTACATAACGACATTCCATTTCAGGATGAATACAAAACTAACCCTAACTTCTTCGAAATGCAACTTCTTTTTAATTATTTTTTGATCAATATTAACATGTAAAAAAACTGGTTAGTATTGTTCCATTTAAAAAAAAAAAGTCATTTTTGAAAATTGTATAGGATCAACGGTTATTGAATATTGACGATTAAAGGGAGCACCAATAGGAAATAAGTTGCGTGCGCAAACGCTGGTCACGTGACTGTGACTGGTCACTCACTTTAATCATTAATAACTCGAGACGGGTTCATTCGATTAAATCCAGACTAAGACTTTCTTACTTTCCTTTTCACGGGGTATAACGTTATCTACTTTTTATTCATGAAAAATGTATGCACAACTTAGAATCCATCGTTCTATTTCCAACTCACAACATTCTTCCCGTAAATATTTCATGGACAAGAAGTTGATATGATTAGTCTACACAAAAAGGGCGTAGAATAGTCACGAGCCGAGATTAAATTGAATAAATATTATTCCAGAGTTCGCATGAAAATATGTATGGATGTAAAGGAAGCAAAAGTTGTATGCCGGGATAGGGTTTTGTGCAGGAAAATTGTTTATGTAACAAGAGTATGGTTTTCTTGCTTTCTCGTGCGTGTTTTGGAGCAGCAAATTAGCAAAGCTCTCCACCTGGGATGATTGCTTGAGAGACTGATCGGCAACCCGTGTCGGAGCGGTATTGTGGGACGAGTATGTTGTTTCAATAAGCAACACGCGACTTCTAGATTGATTTGAAATCTAAAATCACAAATCGATGTTGACAATCCTCTAACTTTAAAATATTTAGCTAGATTGCCCGTATTTTTCACATTTAAATCCTGAGTTTCTCCTTCCGACAGCAAATTGCGATTGCTCAATGAGCCACATCGCCAAAAGAAACAGACTATAAAATTGGGGTTGACTAAAACTAAAGACTATTGCTCTACTAAGTTTACTCAGAATAATGAAAAGCGCATTTCAAAATAGAATAATAAATTATTCAATTTTTATAATACTTTATTTTTTCTACATAAAAGATTCGTATCCGGGATACCGAGAAACAGTTCCGAGGGCCGTAACGGCTTAAGAGGTTCGTAAGTCGATTTACGGCTTAGGAAATTATTGCGTGGAAATTGTCGAACGACAATGTAATTTTTATGACTCTAAATAGCAATGTGCAACATGAAATAAATTTAGTCAAACCTAAGATAACCTTGTTAGGTTATTAGAGATGTCAATAAAAGCACCAAATTTTGTAATTTTTATCATAATTGATAATACTTCAATTCAAACACTTTTTATAAATTTTGTACATAAGACTTTTTTTTTGTATTTTATTACATTATTTTATTTTCATTTTCTGATTGCCGTTTCTTGTAAAAAAGACTCACTTTCTACCAAAAAAGATAAATTTTCAACCAAATGGTCGAACTTTCAAACAAAAAGATCAAACTTTAACCACAAACAGTTTAATTTTTAAACAAATAGCTGAATCTTTGAGTCAAGAAGACGAATTTTGTATGAGACAGATGCATTTTTTACCATGAAAGATGAATTTTCAACTAAGAAAGATTAATTTTCAACTAACAACTTTTCTACCAAAAAAGATGAATTTTCAACCAGGAGAAACGAATTTTCTATCCAAAAAGACGAATTTTCAACAAGACAGTTGAATTTTCGAAACAAAATATGACTTTTCAACAAAATGTTGTATTTTCAACCTATACGAAGATCTATTTTTAAAAATTAATTACCAACCAAACAGTTGCAGTTACAACCAAACAGTTGAAGTGTAAAGCGAAAAGGACGATTTTTCAAGAAAATAGTTGAATTTCCAACCTGCAAAAATGAATTTCCAACCAATTAATCGAATTCTTTAACAAAAACGATTAAACTTGAACCAAAAACAGTTGCATTTTCAACCAAAAAGTTGAATATTCAAGCCAAGAGGACGAATTTTTTAGAAGACAGTTGAGTTTTTAATCCAAAAGGACGTGTTTACCATCCAAAAAGACTAATGTTTAAGAAAACAGTCAAATTTTCGACAAAAAAGATGAATTTTTAAAAAAGAAGTTCAACTTTCAACCAAGTAGTTGAATTTTCAATCAAAAAAGATTAATTCTCATAGAAAAATATATAATAGTTTTAATATTTCAACAAAGAAAAAAAGATTTTGATTTTTAATCAAAAACAGCCGAATTTTAAAAACAAAGATGAATTCTCAACTAAAAATATAATAGTCTATATTTCAAACAAAAAGGATTTTTATTTTAAATCACAAACAGTTGAATTCAACCAAAAAAGATTAAATCTCTAGAAAACAGTTAAATTTTATACCCGAAAATATGAATTTTCAATCAAAAAGTTAATTTTCAATGAAACAGTTGAATTTTCTACCAAAATAATAGAATTTTCTACCAAAATAATAGAATTTTCAACTCAAAACGACGAATTTTCAACAAAACAATTGAATTTTTAAGTCTAAAAGTCGAATTTTCTACAGAACAGTTGAATTTAACCCAAAAATATAAATTTTTAACGAAAAAGTTCATTTTCTGCCAAAAAATTATTTTTCAGTCAAATAGTTGAATTTAAAACTAAAAACAATCATTTTTCAATCAAAAATGGAATAGTTACAATTGCAGTTTAAAAAATTGTTTTTCAACAAAAAAAAAGGAATTTCATCAAAATAGTTAAATCTTACACTAAAGAGATGAATCTTCAACTAATAAAATGAGTTTTCAACAAAGTAGTTCAACTTTCAACCAAGTAGTTGAATTTTCAATCAAGAAGATTAATTTTCTAGCAAAAAAGATGAATTTTCAATCAAATAGTGGAATTTTCATTCAAAAGCGATCAATTTTCAACCAAAAATGGAAAAATTGAATTTTCAGTTAAGAAATTAATTTTCAAATAAAAAAGAGGAATTTTAAACAAAATAGTTGAATCTTCAACCAATAAAATTAATGTTTAACGAAGTAATTCAACTTTCAATCGAGAAGTTGAGTTTTCAATGGAAAATTTAATAGTTGACTTTTTAACTAAAATTATCAATTTTCAGCCTAAAATGGATTAGTTATATTTTCAAGTAAGAAAATCAATTTTCAACTAAAAAAAAGAATTTTAAAGAAAATAGTAAAATCTTTAACCAATTAGTAGATTTTCAACCAAAAGAGATGAATTCTGAACAAAAAATATGATAGTAGACTTTTGAATTGAAAAGAAATAAGTTTCAAAGAAAATTAGTTGGATTTTCTTATTGGGTCCTACAGGCTTCGAAATTCATCTTGATTGGTTAAAAATTCTACTGTTTGGTTGAAAATGTAATTATTATGTTGAAAATGCAACTATTTTGCTGAAAAGTCATATTTTTGGTCAAAAATTGAACTATTTGGTTGGAAGCTGAACTACTTTGTTAAAAATTCACCTTTCCGGCAGAAAACTTAACTATTTGGTTAAAAAACCATCTTTTTAGGTTGAAATTTTAAGTAATTGATTGAAAGTTGTACTAATTTGTTAAAAATTCAATTATTTGGTTGTAAATTAACTTTTTTGTTGAAAATTCTTACTTTTGGGTTGAAAATTCATCTGTTTTGTAGGAAATTCGTCTTTTTGGCTTTAAAATTCAACAATTTGGTGAAAAATTAAACTATTTGGTTCAAGTCGAACTTTTTTGTTGAAAACTCATATTTTTTGTATAAAATCAAATCATTCTGTTAGAAAATTTAACTATTTGGTTAAAAATTAAACTTTTTTTTTCGAAAATTTAACTGTTTGGTAGAAAATTAACTTTTTTGTTGAAAAATCACATTACCGGATTAAAAATTCGTATTTTTGGCTTAAAAATTCAACATTCAGGGAGAGAATTAAACTATTTGGTTGAAAATGAACATTACAGTTTTGTTAAAAATTTCATTGATCATAAATTTCGCATTTTGAAATTTTCAAAGCGAAAGTTTCCTAATGAAATTTCCAACACCACATTGCTAGCTCTAAAAGAGGAAATCATTTTTACCACTAGGTACCTTTTGTTTCTGCCTTGAGCACAGTTTAAAGTACTAAGTTACTAGGCATAGCTTCAATGACAACATCCCAGTTACCAGTTTTTACTCGGGAATCTGGTTTAAAACCAGCTTTTCATCCCTCTCACTCAAAGACCCTCCATTTCCAACCATAAGAGGCCTCGTAGTCACGCGAGATCTTCACTGACGTTTAAGCACTTAGATATCGATCTTAAGCCATTTCATAAAAATAATCCGCTAACTGTCCGCTATAAGAGATCAGTAAAATGGGAAACGGATAGTTACGAGGTTTTACTGCATCTTCGGATGATTAGTTGCTTTTTAATTTACTTCCCGGAAAGCGTAAGTCGGGTTCGAAGATCCAAGTTGTTAGGCTTCAAAGTGCAGTGTATAGTATCTTATTATTGTTTACGCGATGTAAAAACCCTAGGGACGCATAAGGCAGTCGAGCCTCTTCACAACTGCCCTCGGAGAACACGTGGCTGCGTAAATTTCAATGTAAGTGCCTTACGTGCCATATGTCTGCGTTTCAAGCGTGCGAGTAAAAGTCAGTACTCTCGTCGCGAACGCGGAGTCACGTGGCTATTTTTGTACCTTGGAAAAGCGAATCAAAAGCCGAACCTTCTTCTTTGTCCCTTTGCGATTTTAGACTGAAAATATATTCGAAGTGTTGGCTTTTGAGTAGGTTCTATTGGTGGGTTAAAAACTTACGTTCAACTTTTTTCATTCGTATTTAGTGAATAAAACGTATGTGGGAGTACTCTTCGTAAAAATGGGAGTATAGTAAAAGCCTTTAGTTCGGATGAACCCTTGGTGAGTTATAAACGATTGAAGTGCGCACCAATAAGAGACATGATTGCGCGCGCAGAACCTGTCCTTTTGATGCGCTCTTCAATCGCTGAAAACTCGAGAATCTCCAGAAATATTAGCCCAATAAAATCTGGACAAGATACTTCTTTACTTTCCTTTTCATGTCACTAATTCTATAAAAGGAAGTTTATCTAATATATCATTCAATGAAACTTCAAGTTCGTGTTCAGGGTGACCGCTCAAATCTCAGAATAGCTATTTGTGATACAAGTGCGCAAAAAAGGCGATTACCGACGAGTGTGAAACTTGCAGCACAAGCTGAAGGCAAATGATGCAATCACACGAGTAGCAATTGCTTGTGCACACGTCAAGGATCACAGTAAATCAACAGTTCCATTATAGAGAAAATAGGAGAATTCTTCTCCTTCAAAAAAGAGGATGTTTTTTCTTTTCATGTTTCTATTTTTTTATTGGAAGAATTCTGGATTCTTTATATGAAAATTTTTTCAAAAATTTAAAAAGTATTAAAGAAAAGTTAAAAAAAATATTCTCCCAGGATATCAAGTTTCTGAATACGGGTAAATAAAGTTTAATGTAAAGAAGTTAGCTAATTCGACGAAAATCGACCGAGAGTTGTGAGATTAAAAATTCATGGATTTTCAAAATCGTCTGTGAATAGCAAATAAAAATCCGAGAAAATCAAAATTGAAGATCGCGATATCACAAAATGACAGAAATTTTTTGCTGAATAATCTGAAAAAATAAAAAAAAAAAAATTTTCAATAAATGGTCATTGAGCGTATTGTATAAAAAATGATATTTTGTAAAAAAATCCTTTTACTACAATGTGCATTTGATTTTTTAAGAATTTGTTACGCAATAACGTAATAAACCCACTTTCGGTAAAAATATTGGTTATCTAGTTCTGTACTGCCACCCTTCATTTGTAATTTTGTGTTTCAACATTTCAAACATTTTAAGATTGAAAATTTCAGAGTTTCTATATACTTTTTATTGTTTAAAGAGCTTCAAAATTGTAAGTATTATTATTATTTTTTCAACTGGAGCATTTGGAATCTGAAAGCTTTTGAATTATTTTCTAAATTTCGTTTTTCGATTTTCAAACTGTTTAGTTAGAAAAGTTTCCAATTTTAAGGTAGTTGAATCAAAGGCTTTCAAATTTATCGGGTTTTCAACCCGATAAATAAATATTATTTAAGGTATCCTTAAATAATATTACTTTTTAATTCAAATTTAAAAGTTTTTTGAATTTAAAGGCTTCTTAGAAGCTTTTAAATCGTTCACAAATTGCGAGTTTAAAAAATTACATATTTGGTAAAGGTATTTAAATTTGAGTGTAGTCTGAAATCAAATTTCCTCAAAAGTTTTTACATTTTTAGGATGCGGAACCTTTCAAATTCAAAAATTTAAAAGTTTCTACATTTTATTAGTTGAATTTGTAAGTTTTTTTAAAACTAATGTAGGGTTCTAAATTTGGTTTTTCAATTTTTAAACTTTTTAGTTGGAAATCTTTCAAATTTTAAGGTACATTGTTGAACGCAAAGGCTTTCAAATTTGGTAGTTTTTCAACTTGCAAAGTTTTGAATTTCAAGAAAATTCATTCACACTTACAGCTATAATAATCTTTCTCAAATTGAGAGTTTGAAGAATTGTTTGGTTTAAAATTGAATAGTTTCAAATTGAAATTCCTCTAAATTTTCTATTTTTTTAAGATACGGATCCTTTCCAATTCGAAAGTTTTAATTTAAGAGTTTCTACCTTTTCTTATTGATTAAAGAGCTTCAAATTTGTAAGTTTTTTAACTGGAGCCTTTGGAATCTGAAAACTTTTGAATTATTTTATGGGTTTTAAATTTCGTTTTTCAATTTTTAAACTTTTTGGTCAGAAATTGTTCAAATTTTAAGGTTGTTGAATCAAAGGCCTTCAAATTTGGTAGTTTTTCAGTCTTTGGATCCTGAAAAAGGTCACCTTCAAAAAAATTAAGAACATTGTTATTATGTGAATATTATACATTTTTATATTTATTGAAAAAGATGAATTTAAAGTTGTGAAATTCAGATATTCACGGCTAACACACACAAAGAAATATTATTTAAGGTATTCTTAAATATTATTAAAACTCATTCAAATTTAAAAGTTTGTAAATTTAAATTTGAAGGCTTCTAAATTTAGAGGCTTTCAAATCTTTTACTAATTGCAAATTTGGAGAATTATTTGGTGAAGGTCTTTAAACTTGAATAATTTCAAATTGAATTTCCTCTAAATTTTCTACTTTTTAAAGATGCGGATTGCTCATATAGCTACGCAAGTATAAATTGTGGCGCGCATTTTTGAATATTATAGGTTTTTATTTGAAAAATTAGTCGCATCTTCAAAAAAAGGGGAAAATGGCAAATGTTCTCAAATATAGGGATTATAGGAGATTTCGAGAAAAATAAGGGGGAAAGGGGAAAAATAGGAAAAAAGGGGAATAGGGGACTGACTGTGATCCCTGACACGTGTATTACACGCTATTTTTTTCAACAGCCGTCCCAGGAAATTATTTGGCAATTCTTGTATGCTTTTTCACCAAATTTCCGATCCCGTATGGTGGTTTTAAGCCAAATTTGTGTATAATTTTTTTTGAAGAATTTTTAAAAATATTTTTATTTATGCCGGTGTGCAAAGTTACCTATCTCTAAAGTGCACATGCGCCAATATTATTCTCGCGCGCCTTCAATACTGAAGAAATGTGTAATATTAATTATTCAAAAAAACCATTCGCAAACTGATGAATCTAAAGACAATTTTAAACTCGAAACGTATAAAATGAAAAATTGAATAACTTTAAATTTAAGACAATCGAAATTTGACAGATTTAACAGATTCGAAACGAAGCACTGAAAATGGCTTGATTTGAAATTGGCCAATTATTCTTAATATTTGAATTTTAATTGTTAATTTCTAATTAACAAACGTTATATTAATTTCAAATTGACAAACTACTAAGGTTTAAATCCAGAATTGTTCAACTTTTAATGATTTTAATTTAGAATTATTTGACTATCAAGGCTGTCAATTAGAAATTGTAAAATTCTGAAGAATTTCAAGCTGGACCTGCATTTTAAAATGCTTCACCTTAAAATTGTCTAATTTTCAAAGTTTCATTTCGATTTTAAATATTTTGAATTTATAACCGTTCCAGTATTAAAAGGCTTCAATTTTTTAATTTGAAATTATTGAAACTGTAATTTTATTGTTATTTATTCATTATGGGAATTTGAAATTACTGGTTGCTATAGAAGCAACATTTTTTTGTCCCAAAAAAAATTTGGTTTAATTAACAAACCTTTTGTTGAACCAAAACAAATTTTGTTAATTCAACCAAAAAGCGAGATTTTGTTGGTTCAACAAACAATTTGGTACGTTAACGAAGGGTTTGTTTAAGCAACGACTTTTTTTGCTTCTATAACAATCAAATCTGGCAGACTTAAAATAAGCCGTCAAAATTGTACATTTTCAAATTCAAAACCTACATAAAAATTAAAATTGCCAAATTCAAACCTTCGAAGTTAAAAAGATGTTTATCTATATTAAGACTTCAAAAAATGAAAGTTTTTAGAATAATACCTTCAAAGATGAATAATAATAAATCTTGTCTTCATTTTTATCTTCTGTCCTTATTTCTTCTTTATTTCCTTCAATTTCAAACTCATCAAAGTTTTTAAAATTAAACAATTTAAAATTCGAACAGTGCTTTAACATAAATAATTTCAAACTGTAACACTGTCCTTCAAAAATTACTTTTTTTTGGGTTCTGCATTTAAAAAAGGTGCATGGTACTGCCAGCTTTACGTAAAGCTAGTAATACCATAGTAGAAATATTTGTTGCATCAAGTTTTTTCTTTCACAAGAATTGAGCGCTCATTTCGGGCTCTTGCATGACCCCAGGCGCAATTTGTCAAAAACAACCCCTATCACTGAAAAACTGCCTTTTTAGGCTCCCCAACTTTCCCAAAATCAATTTTCCAAACCCATCCCTTAACATTGGAAAACTACCCCGAATATAATTATTTATAGAAACAAAATATTTTCTGCATTAGTACCTGTAAGAAAATCAAAAGCTTAATGTTTAAAAAATATTGAGACTGACTATAAAAAGTAGTTATTTTCGAAAAAACCTCGTCCAAGAATTGCTAATACATTAGAATTTATAAATTAAAACTTTATGAGTTGCTCTTCCTGCTGAGCAGCTCATTTAATTCTGGAATTTTACTTCATTAACACATGTCAAACAGTGAATGTTTGCAGGACATCAAATAATCGTTATTGACTGAATTGGTAATAATAACAATAAATTCTTCAATAATCTATATTTATAATAACGTAATAACGTAGTCACCAGCGATCCCTGAAAACTTTACAAAGAAAATTTCCATGAAGTATGCATTTGATCTTATATCGCGAAAATTTTTTTTTAAATGTCGATGCTCAAATTATGCGCTATGCAGAGAAACGTCCATACTTAACGTACTTGGTACTTGGTACCTTTTTTATTGAATTGAACCCTTTGTTTTTTACCTCTCACTTAATTTTTTTAATTTCAAATAGCTTGTGGTAGCAGTTTTAATACTTTCAATACACTGAAGTTGCCAACATGCTTTTGGAAATTCGATTACAATCAATTCTTTTACGGGGTGGTTTTCGAGTGTTAGGGTTGACTTTTGGAAAAGTGTTTAATGTTTTCGGATAGCCAGAAAATATCCCAAACTGATGCAATACTTTTTCTTGCACTTAATCAATACTTTTGGTTTCAGGGTAGTTTTACAATGTTAAGAGATAGTTTCGAAAAATTTATTTTGCGGATACTGGAGAGCCTAAAAAGATCCCTTAATTCTGATGCACTCAATGTTATGTTTAGAGAATATTTATTCTTTGGGGTAGTTTTTCAGTGATAGGGGCTGTTTTTGAAAAATTGCGCCTGGGGCCATGCAAGAGTCCTAAATGAGTCCTCAATTCATGTGAAATAAAAGAGTTGACACAACAAATATTTCTACCATGGTGCTGCTAGCTTTACGTAAAGCTGACAGTACCATGCATTTTTCAAAAATGCAGAGCCCTCAATTTGGCTTTTGGGTACTATATAAGCCCTAAATGAGCCCTTAATTTTTGGCATAGGGCATATACTTTTTGGGCATGGTGAAACTTCAAGGTTTACCCACCTTCGGAAGTCCATAGATAGAGTCATTCAAAATTGAAATCAGAAATTAATTTCCAATTTAGAACTAACTTAATACACGGTTAAATAAATAAAATGGGGAATAGGGAACCAGGGCGAGGTTCAAGTTCAATGAGTGGTTTAAAAAGCAGAGCAGCTGTCCCACCATGTGTCACAGCGTGACATGTAAATGGGCGGTTTGTAGAGTTACCATGCACGATGGGGTGGAAAGAGGGTGCTTAGGGGAGCGTGACCTCATGGGGTCGTTTCGCACCGTTTTTTTCCGTGTCTATGGACCGTTTGAAATTCATTTGCCGCCAATACGTTAATCTTTGATCGAGGCAACCAGCCGGATAATGAAAATCACCCGTGATCATGCGATTATCAGGGGCATATCGTTGCCTCACTGTATGTAACATGATATCATCCATCTAGTTGCATAAGGTCGTCAGCCACAAAAATAAAATTTTACAGGAGAGGCAAATTGATGAAAATTGAGGGAATGTAATTGATGTGATTGGAAGACCGGTGATAAATATAAAGAAAATTTTACTTAGACTAATAATAAATTTACGAAATCTATCTTGAATTTGGTTTAAAATGTTTGCTATACACAGATACACAGAGCTTTCTGGTGTTTTCATTTAATTGATGTAGGTTTCATTATTTATAACTGTAGTTTTCCTATAAATTACCCCTGATGAAGTCTAAATTGACTTCGAAACATGTTGGACGCCAGTAGTATAAAAAAGACGGAGAAAAGAAAGAGTGAAAGGTTGGTATGGTTTACTCTTTCTTTTTCTCCCTCTTTTTTCATTTTGACGTACATTTATTGTACATTTGTCTCTAACGATCCGTAAAAGCGGATAGTTTCGAAGTCTATATTTTATTTGTGAACTTTTCGGGTGTTTTTAATAGTACACAAAAAATTTTCATAAGACAGTAGATTTCATTTCGATCTTTAAGAAAAAAACAAAAACAAATGGTAGGATTAAGCGTTCAGAAGCTCGCAACCCACTTGCTTTACAAAGATATATATTTCAAGAATATAAAAAGTCTTCTAGGTAGAAATTCACATGAAAAAGCTTGATAATTATTATTCTTTTAATTTTTAAAAACCCAAATTATTTTAAACATACGTAAAGAATTCAGTTGTAAGACCTATTCTATTATGTGTGGGTTAGGCGGAAGAAACAGAAACAATTCTTAACACACAGTAAATGCCAGTTGATCAATTTGATCCCGACATTGGCTCAAAATGATATACAGCGCTTTTATACAGATTTTGGATTTTTCTTTTGATCAATCTACATACACACTGAAACCTGAGCGTTCGAAGAAATTTCCTATCTCTATTAAAGTCGAAATGAAATCTACTTTCTTATGAACCCTTTCACAAACCAAAAATGGAACATAAAAAAGCTCACAAATCAGTTGAAATAGACTGAATTGTTTATGAAGTCAGCAATTTATAGAAATGTGTGATTGTTTGGATTATTACCTTTTTCTATTTTTGAAAATGGAATAATCTGAATAGACTTGTTCTTAATCAACTAACAAATTTCCTATTTTTTTTTAACGAAGATGGTCCTGGGAAGTTTAGAGACACTTTAAGAAAAAAAAAAAAAATTTCCACACTTCAATATTCTTTTTTTTTTGGTTGCAACATAATTTTTCAACTAAAAATTTAACCATTCCAGTTAAGAATTCCTTATTTTAGTTAAAAATTCATCTTTTTTGGTTAAAAATTAATTATTTGGTTGAAGACTTAATTATTTTGCTGAAAATTCAATAATTAAGTTAGAAAGTCATTGTTTTTTGTTTAAAAATTCAACTGTTTTGTAGAAAATTCGCCCTTTTGGCTTGAAAATTCAACTACATGTATTGTTGAAATTTGTTTTATCTCTTAAGGCCATGCTATACTTACCCGATTCCTACCTTACCGGCATTTATTTTGCAACAACTCACGTCGACATGAATTGAGATATCGAGTTGAAAATCTGAGAAATTATATAAAAGGCACTAAGGAACGTTCGTATGGTTCTAAATTTCTCAAAATCTAAACAAAATTTTCCAAAAATTTTCCGAAATAAATTGTTTTTTCATAGTTTCAGGAATTTCGAACCATACAAACGTTCCTTAGTGCCTTTTAACTAATTTCTGAAAATTTCAACTCAATATCTCAATTCTTATGGACGTAAGTTGTTGCGAAAAAAATGTCGGTAAGGTAGGAGTCGGGTAAGTATAGCATGGCCTTGACTGGAAAATCTTTCTTAGTTTCTTGGTTGAAAATTAAAAAATTTAACTCTTTTGTTGGAAATTCGTCCTCTTCTTTTTAAAATTAATTTGTTTTGGTAGAAATTTCATCTTTTTTTGTTGAAAATTGAACAACTTTTTTGGAAATTCGTTTTTCTTTTTGTTGAAAATTAATTTTTCTGACTGAATATTTAACTATTTCATTTATACTTAAATATTTATCTTTTTTAAACTCAAGTATTCTGTTAAAAATTCGTGTTTTTCTCGTTTTTTCACTTAAATGCGAACTGAGCAAAATCCAACTATTTTTGGTTGAAAGTTAATTCTTTAATTATTTTCTGTTGAAAAGTGTTAAGAATTCATATTTTTGGTTGAAACTTATATTATTTGCTTCATAATTTAATAATTTAGTTAAAAAGGTCATCCTTTCTGATTTAGAATTGATCCGTTTTGGTTGAGGATTAAACTATTTTGTTGAAATTTCGACTTTTTTGGTTGAATTAAACTGTTTTTTATTTAAAATTACAATCTTTTTGGTTTAAATATCTACTACTACATTTTTCGTTCAAGATTCATCATTTTGGTTCAAAATTCATCTCTTTGGTTGAAAACTGAACTAAATTGAACTATTTCGTTGAAAAATCGCTTTTCTTTTTGTTGAAAATTTATCTTTTTCAGTTGAAGATTCATGCATTCTGTTGAAAATTCGTCTTTTTTTCGTTTTTCCACTTAAATGCGAACTGAATAAACAGAACATAATAAGAAAATCCTACTCTTTTTAGTTGAAAGTTAATTCTTTAAATATTTTTGGTTAAAAAGTCTAGTTATATTTTTTATTTAGAATTCCTCCTTTTTGGTTTAAAAATTAATCTGTTTTAGTTGAAAATCCATGTATTTCGTTGAAATTTTTTTTGCTTAAATATTAATTTTTTACTGAAAATGAAACTATTCCATTTTTTATTGAAAATACATCTTTTTTAGTTGAAAATTCGTCTTTTTTGGTAAAAAATTCTTCTTTTGAGTGAAAATTAATCTTTTTGGGTAAAAATTCATCCGTTTTGGTTGAGAAATAATTTTTTTTTTTTTGAAAATCTGTACTTTTTTGTTGAAATATCAACTATTACATTTTTCGCTAAGAATTCATCTCTTTGGTTGAAAATTTAACCATTTTGTTGAAGAATTCGTTTTTTTTTTTTGGTTGAAAATTCTTTTTTTTTAGCTGTAAATTCAATTATTTACTTAAAAATTCATGTACTTCGACAAAAATTTGTCTTTTATAGTAGAAACTTAGTCTTCTTGGTACAAAATTCATCTTTTTGGTTGAAAATCCAAGTATTTCTGTTTGAAAGTTAATTCTTTTTGGTTGAAAAATCTACTGTCTTGTTGAAAATTCAATGTTTTTATGGAAATTTCGTTTTTTTTTTGGCTTGAAAATTCAACAAGTTTGTTGACATTTTTTTCTTCATTGGTCGAAAAATCTGTCATGGTTAAAATTTCATCTTTTTGTTGAAAATTTCATCTTTTTGTTGAAAATTCCTCTTTTTAGTTTGAAAATTTATCTCTTTTGGTAGAATTTTCATATTATTTGGTGGAAATGCAACTGCTTGATTGAAAATTAATCTGTTCTGGTTGAGGATTCAACTATTTGGTTGGAAATTCATCTTTTTTGGTTGAAATATCAACTAATACATTTTTTATCGGGAAATAATTTTTTCTGGTTAAAAAATCAATTACTTGATTGAAAGTTGCACTCCTTTATTGAAAATTCATTTTTTTAGTTGAAGATTCATCATTTTAGTTAAAAATTCATCTCTTTGGTTGAAAATTGAACTACTTCGTTGAAAATTCGCTTTTCTTTTTGAGTGGATTACTATACATGAAAAAAGGAACAGAAGTTTCTTTTTAAACTATTTTGATCAGATAATTGATACTTGAGATATTGACGATTGATAAGCGCTCCAATGGGAGGAAAGTTGCGCGCGCAGGTCACGTGTCTGATGCCTCATTGGTGCGCTCTAAAATCGTTGATAACTGAAGAAGTGTTTATACCAGGCCTGGGTAGGGCTGGGGGAATTTGCTCACATAACAGATGTTAGCGTCCCCACTACCCATGCTCTTGCCTTGCTCATGAGATGTTACGCCTCGGTAGCAAGGCAAGAGCATCGGTAGTGAAGACGCCAACATCTGTTATGTGAGTAAATCTCCCCAGCCCTGCCCAGGCCTATTCGGGTTTGAGACTCTTTTACTCAATTTTTCATGCAGAATAAGGCTCTCTTATTTTCTACAAAACATTTTAAAGAGTTATAATATTAGATCCAAGATCCTAATTTAAGAAAAATATATAATAGAAAGCAAGACTGGAGACATTACAGATTTTTTTGCGGTTTGTGGACGGATTGCAAAAATTCAAAGAGAGCGGAGTACGCCGCAAGCCAAGTCAGCAATGTGTCGAGTGAACGCGAGTAAAGAAGGACTGCAGGGTAAAATAGAGAAAAAGGAAAGGGTGAAAAGGATGTAGTCTCGAAACGAGTACTTGTAGTAACTATAAGTACGAGGCAAGTCAGACGTCTTCGCAAACGTGATGCCACCGCAATTGTAAAACCTAACCTTGTCTAAGAGACTTCTTCCTCGTATAATCGCAAATCATAAGAGTTGACGTTTTTCAGAGACGCGAGCGTCTCAAGAAGTCTCTAGTGCTGCCCTACAGGTTAAAAAATCCCTTAACTCAATTTCAGTTTGAACAGAGATATTCAAGAAAAACTGTTATGGTCCACCCGCGGCTTTGTATGGAAATTTCAAAAAAGCCGTGCATAATTTTTAAGTAAATCAAGCATTCTGCAATCATGGGTAAGAAATTATCTTAAAATTTAAACAATTTTCAATGAAATTTAATAAAAATTGAGCGTATAATGAAAGATACGTCCAATTTTCGCTGCATCTTCGTTGTAGTGGGGCTCTTATACAAAATAAGAAATAACACGACCCTCTCGAAAAGGACGTATATCGGCGAGGTATACAAGTTTTGATGACGTAAAAGGACTATTTACAAAAATCAGCCGAGATACGAGCCCTTTTGCGAGCATTATACGCCCATTTTACGGTGTATCAAAGCTGCTATAGCGCTTCAATTTTCAATGACTTACGTCCTCTTTGCTTTTAATTATTATAAAAAATTTTAATTTTTATCAACACTATTAGATGCAGCTTTTTGGTACGAGTCCAATGATATAAAAATCTGAATTTCGATAAAAATTTGAGTTACGGAGGTTCTTAACTTGTAGAATAGAGTAGTGAAGTTGCTGTTTTCAAAATAAACCTTCTGTGCTTCAAGCTATAAAATCTCGCATTGAAATAATAACCATTTTAAAGAATTTCGAAACGACCTCCTTCATTCTCACACTATTTCATAATGATATCAAGTGACGATGAAAGTGATTGGATAAATTTTCCTACTAAAACTAAGAATCGAGCGGGTATTAACTCGTCAAAAAACTGCACGAAATAATTCCTATTACATCCATCACAAAAATATCACACAAGTATCACGTGGCTATTACGACGCTATAATTGAATGGAATTCGCTAGAATACTGAAATATGTCAATTTCAGGCAAAAATAGTTAAAATTTTATAATTGAAGCCGTTTATCAAAAAAAACTTAAGTAATGTTTTGGTCAAAATGAAACTAAATACGCAAAAAGGGCCTATTACATATCCATATGGTGATTTTTGAAAAGGGATCTAATGAATCTTTAAAATAAAAATTAGGTAAGCTTGAGAGAAAAGCTGAAAATGAGTTCAACCACGTGAAAGGACAATAATTTTATAAAATTAAGAAAATATGTCACAGTAAATCAGAACGTCCTTTAGTAAAGAAAAATACCTCAGCTAACTCGTAAACTGTATGTCTCATTGCCGAAAACGGATCTAAGTATCATCAACAGAAAAAGAGGTTGAAATAAGGTTTAAAAGTTTCATATTATTTTAAACTTTCTATATAGATTTTAAATCATGAGTCTCAAGTCAAAAATAGCAGAGGGAAATTATTCAGCAATAAAGATTACGGGAAACCTAGAAATTCCGTAAACACGATGTACAAAAGTTATGTAGCCTCAGTTGAATATATTTATATGAATATTAATTGAAATTGATGTGAAGTCACGTTTTTTTTTGTCTCGAAATCAAAATTTTAGTGGTTATAGGCTCCTTTTTGACGTGCTGCTTCAATTTATAATTATAATTGAACACTAATTTTTAATTTTAGCATCAATTGAAGTAAAATTGAAATCACAACTATATTCAAATAACTAAAGTCATAAATTAAAGTAAACCTTAAGGTTTTTTTTTTAACTCTTCAAACACTCAGTATTGTTCAAAAAAATAAATAATTAAAATTAAACGACATAAAATTGAAACAATTATGTACCTGGAACATGGCAAACGAAATTGCTTCCCTACTAACTTACAGGGAAGGGCACGGACTTGAAAAACCCGATTTGTATTATTTTTACATAATGTATATCTCATCTTAATATGTAACTGTGCCAAGGGATATTACCAGATGGAAAACTGATTTCAAGAAATTTAAATTTGCAAAAAAATGTGTCACTATTATGGACTATAATATGCATACATGACACGGTAGGGCGATTCACTTTGCACGAAGTATAGTATCGTAAATGCGCTAACCCGGCAATCGGTTAAGTATTATGAAAAAATAATTATGCAAAAAAAAAATTAGAATCGGTAAATGTTAGAACTCGCACATTGCTCTTGAAATTTCCCATAAAATTAGCATGGGGAATCTTTTGTAAAACCTTCAAAATGAGATAATTTTTTCAAATATGTAATGGAAATTTAATCGTTCACCTGAGGAATCGATTGGCTTTTGGCACATTGAAAGAAGTGGTAATGCGCAAAGTTGATAATTTTGAAAAGATTTAAAATGGTGGACATAAGAATATTGAGACGGCCGCCATTTTGAATTTCTTCGAAATTATGGACTTTGCGCATTACCACTTTGTTCAGTGTGCCAAAAGCCAATCCATTACTTAGGCGAATGATTAATTTCCATTAAATTTGAGAAAATTATCTCATTCTGAAGGTTTTACAAAAGGTTCCCCATGGGAAATTTAGAATACGATGCACGAGTTCTAAATAATGACCAATTTTTTTTTTCTCACTATTTTCTCATCAAATATCACATAATGCCGGGTTAGCGCGTTTACGCTTCGAAACTTCGTGCAAAATAAATCACCCCAATATAAAACAGATCTGCATTTTTCACTCTTTTCCAATTGTTTGATAAATGAATAGTCGCTTTCTATAGTCCCTTCTAGAAATGATCGATTGGACACGATTGGGACCGATTGACAAGATTAAGACTGATTATGATTATGATTAAGATTATGATTGAAAACGAAAAATTAATCGTTTTCAATCGTATTTCTTAATCGTGTCGATCGCGTCCATTCGGTTCTTTCTAGAGGGGGCTTTTCATGCGCTACATACGAATTTGCTAACGAAAATTTTCCATCACATCTGGTTTTTGAGAAAAATTTACGCAACTATTACGCACTATTACGAAACTATTACACATTATTATGCGATATTACGCATGTGGTGTACGGTCTAATAAGCGAGTGAACACACTCCCTCGCTAAGAATTAAAAATTTTCTGGTCAGATAATCAATTCATTTCCCTTTCCTGGTTTTTCTCCAGTCTCTAAAAATTCGAGGATTCCCGACTCAGTGGCCACACTGACAATAATTTGAATAATTCGATCAAAAACCTTTCGTTGCTGAATCTTTGCTAATATACAAATCGCTCGATACGGGCCGACGAAAAATCCGCTTTGCAGTAAATTTCTTGGTAGCTCGCCAATAGTGTCAGTATTGCTCTTGTTTCCGTTAAAAGTACACAATATAGATCAATGCGGCTTAATCGCTTGTAGTAAACCTCGTTACGTTTAAAGCTCAACGGCCCCATGGTGTTAAAACTAGAGAGTGCTAGTTTCATTAACCTCGCTCATTAGTGCTGAATGCTCTTTTCTAATTCGTGTTAACCTACGGTTAAGCTGCGAGAATTATTCTGAATTACGGTACATATCTCCTTTCTAAAGATCTTAGTTAGCACTTGAGCTAATTTGGTGTCTTCTAATTCTTCTAAGTTTTCTGATAGATTTATGGCTTTTCAACAGCCGTAAATAATATGCAATTTTGAAAACAAAAGGCTGGTTTTACCAAAGCTAAAAGACTTCTAGCTTTATACTCTATCTGTACGTGCCACGTTCTTGAGTATTACTCGAGCGTTGCATGACCGGTCCTACGTTACCTAGAAAAGCAAATGTTTTTTACGCACGATCGCGCGCACCTATACACACGTGGCCGTGGAGGACACGCACTTAAAGCCTTACAGAACGGCGGTTGTAAAAATATGTGTAAAAGACGAAGACGAAGACGAGAACCTTGCCGGGGGCGGTCACTGGCCCCAACAGGCCCCAGCGAACGGCCACCATCACGGAGACGGTTCCCCACCACTCCCGTCATCATGCCTCTTTCAGGGAGAATAATAATGGGAATTATGGTGCAGCCGAAAAAAAGCCTCTTCCTGCTGATAAAGTCTGGCTCTTTATGGTGTGAATTTCACAATGTTACAGAATGCCAAGAACAATGAAATGCGAGACGATTTTATGTACTTGAAAAAAAGTAGGACAAGTAGAAATAAGTTTGTCGGATTCAGACAAATCTGAAAATTAGGTAGACTACCCAGTGGGCACCAAGACATCCTAAAGACGTCCTTAGAATGTATCTCTATGTATTCACAGAAAAAACAGAAGTGTAATTTTGTTGCAGGTAATATTCATGTGGGTTAAGTTGGATCGAAACAAAAGAAGATACAATATATGTAGTTGACATGGTAGCCATATCCAATGTTGTAGGTAAACATTACCCACGTGAAGGTAATTTTTGTTGCAGGTAAACTTTACCCTAAAATCGAGGTAAAGATTACACTTGGTTTTTTCTGTGTTGTGGATAGACATCTTTAAGACATCCTTTGCATTTTTTTATGCTTTTAAAAGTTCCTTAAGACATTCACCAAAAGACGTCTATAGGACAATCATCAGGACTTGGGTGCCCATTTGGTGTACATGATGATGATGATATTTATTGATATAATGAAGCAACTACTTCTTCCATCAGTTTCAAGAATAAGGGACCGTCCACATACTATGTTACCAATTTTAGGCTATTTTTGTGGGGGGGGGGGGGGGGGGGGGGGGGGGGGGGGGGGGGGGGGGGGGGGGGGGGGGGGGGGGGGGGGGGG
>JAUMHM010000003.1:581853-606016 GCA_032362435.1 Melikaiella ostensackeni | reverse complement strand
TCCCGTACAAAATATATGCAACGATATTAGAAATAAAAAATGCTCAATGTTGACATTTTTAAACTCATTGACGTGGCCGAAAAACTATAAAATAAACGAGAATTTTTTGAAACCAAAAAATGACAGTAAATTTATTTTTTGCAGGAATGAAAATTTTTTTAGTAGAAACCTTGTCCAATTACTTAAAATATCACTAACTTGATATCACATAAAATTATGCATTTTTAAAATGATTTCTATTTGAAATTGTTTTGTATTTGAATAGTTCAATTCGTAACATCTCTTGTATAAAGTCATTTAGTTTTTAATGCGTAATAATAAAATCTGATAAAATCCTTTAATTTTGAAAATGTTTATTTTTGATCTCTTAATTTGTAATCGTTCATTTTCAAATGAAACAATTTTTTAATACAGTTTTGAAGGCTTGGACAATTACAAATTAAAAACTTTTAAAATTGAACGATTTTAATTGATTCTTTTTGACTTTCGCGTAAAGCTAATAGTTATATTTTATTTAATCTATTCTCCTATTTTCATTTTGCGCTTTGAAATTTGGAATTTAAACTGCTTGTAAATTTATAGACACCCAGAATTTGTATTGTTTTCAAATTTGTAGACCTCTAGAATTTCGGTGCACTTCCTCTTCACAAAGCTTTCACTAAAGTTAAAATTAATTCTGAAACGAAATTTATTTACAGATTTTCTATCTCGTCACCGACTCGCCACAGCATCTTGAAGGCAAACAAGAAGAGGAAATAGAAGTCGTTCCGGCTTCCTACTTAACTCACAGTCTCGTTTTTCTCGATAAATACACCCAGTATCGAATCCAAGTCCTCGCTTTTAATCCAGCAGGTGATGGACCAAGAACTCCTGCGATTACTGTCAGAACCAAGCAAGATATTCCTGGACCTTCTCATAATCTGCAATTTACCGAAATCACAATGACGAGTCTCAGGGTTTCCTGGGATCCACCTAAATCGCGAAACGGTGATATAATTGGCTACGTTGTCACTTATGAAACAGCCGAACAAAACGATCGTAAATATTATTTTTATAATATAAGTATAGATTTTTGTTATAGCTGTTTATACATATAAGATTTTAATGAGATTCGTGTTTTTGAGGAACTTGGTTTTTTAAATTTAAATTTGTGATTTCTTGTAGGTTTTAGCAAACAGGTGAAGCAGAAAGTGACAGAAACGAGTTTGCTGGTTCAACCTTTGGAGGAAGAAGTGACTTATACTTTTGCAGTGAGAGCCCAGACGATTGATTTTGGGCCTCCAATTTCTGGCAATGTAACTACTGGACCCCAGGAAGGATCTCCGATGGTTCCCAGCGATCTGGCGGTTTCGAAAACAGTATCAAGTGTCGATCTTCGGTGGACAAATGGTGCTTCTGGAAAGGGTCCGATTTTGGGCTATTATATTGAAACCAGACGAAAAGGTAAATAAGTATACTTTTATAGATGTTGCCAAATTTAGGGTCTCTTTCAAATTTAGGATTGTTTTATTTTTTTATTTTTCATTTTGGGGACGTTATCTACTAATTTTGAGCGCTATTGTGTTTTAAGGATACCTATTTGAAGTTTCAGGTGATTTAAAATTTATTTTGGGAATCCTTTCATAAACGGTAAAGTTCCGAAAACTCCAATGAAGTTTAATAAAATATTATGAACTCCCGTGAAATGTTTTTAATGTAAAGAAACAATTCCTAAAAATTTTATTAATCCGGTGAGTACCGTGAATTTCAGTAAAACCTCTAGAACTTCTACCAAATTCCTTAAATTTAATATTTGAGAGGATTTGAAGGAAATTTCACAGTTTTTTCAAACTATGAAAAGCGTGAAAAACTTCATGAAAATTCATGAAATCTTGTGAGTTTTGATTAAAGAATACCATGACATCTCACAAATTCCAATGAAAAAATGGGAACCTCTAAGAAATTTCTTGAATGCAAATGAAAAAATCCCATTTAAATATGAAATTATTTAAATTCGAATTTAATTTCGTCACAACCATTGAATTTCTTGAAATTGAGTGACATCTCTAAAAATCCATGCAATAATTTAAAGTTTAGTGAAATTCTGTGAAGTACGTATACGAAATATCACGAAATTCTCCAAAATTACTCTAACACTGTAAAATCCAGGAAATACCATAAAGTCTCAAGAAATTTTGCGAGATCTTTGAGATAGTTTAAAATCGTATAAAATCCTATGAATCACGATGGACAATAAAATTACATCTCTTGTAAATTAATTTTTATGAATTTTAGTGTAATCCCATGAAATCGATTAAATTCTGGTGTGATTCCATGAAATTCCATAAAATACTTTGAAATCCTAAGAAATTTCGTAAAATCCCGATAAATTACATAGAATCTCTTGAAATTTTGTGAAATATAATGTATTCTCTTGAAAGCCATTGAAAAATCATGAAATTTCCTTGAATTAGTTCCTTCCAATATTTTGAAATGCTTTACATTCTTTTGAAATTTCTTCAAACCATTATAATTCTTATAAAACCTACTGTAATTCCATGAATTTCCTTAAAATTTCTTGAAATCCTGTAAATAACGAGAATCCGTAAAACTCCGATTTCTGTGAAATCTATTTGATCTGGAGGTAATATGGTACGTTATATTTTTAGCTTTATAAAAATTGGCTAACGTTTTCAATTTTCAAACTCTTCCAAATTGATGGATTTCTTCATCTTCAGATTTTTCCGAATTTTAATGCGCTTGAAAATTTCGATATGTTTCGAAATTAACTTCTTTCAAATCTCAGAACTTTTTGAAATTACGGAACTGTCAAGTTCACTGAAATATTTTAGATATTTGAAAACTGTAAGATGCTGAAGGGACTAATATTTCTTAATCAGTTTTGATTCCGAACTCTTCATTTCTCATCTGACTAATCTTCTTATTCTTTTGCAATTCTATCCAGCATCGGAAGAGTGGCAGCATTGTAAGTGTGATTTACACACTAGATTTTTTTACGTGTTGTTCTGTTTTTTGTTTTTGCGTTTAATTACTCATGCATGTCTCAGTTTCCAATCGCACATCTTCAAAGATATATTTGACTCTTTTCTTTTTGTCTAATACATTTAAATGTGCGTGTTATACTGGAAATTAATATTTTATATTAAAAATTATTGATATATGAGATTAAAAATACGAGAATCCTGAAAAAAGTGGTTGACTACATTCAATTGTAAGAGTTACCTCACTTATTTATTTTGTAGAATTTTTGTAATTATAGAAAGAGTACGTATTTGTATATTAAAATGCTTTTGTGTTGTTTGACCTAATTTTAATTTAGATTTCGAAATTCTCTCATTTTTTTTCTTTTTTCATATTTTTGTAGATGACACGAGATGGCAGACGATTGTGAGAAGCAACAACGGCCCTTTGTCGGAGTACACGGTTTCTTATCAAAATTTGCTGCCATCTACTTCTTACTTATTCAGGGTGATTGCCTACAATCGATATGGAATCAGTTATCCTGCTTATTCCAGTGAAACGGTAAGTTTTAAAACATAAATGTAATACAATAAATAATACTAATTGTAGCAAGTGAAACAAATATGAAAAGATCCTAAAATAGTTTCGGTCTAATTTAAAAATTTTGTTGCCAATAAGAGCAATATCTCTTAGCCAAGGGACTAACCATTCTTAAAACTTGGTGTACAGTTGTACGAGTACATCTCCCTTTAAATCTTATGGAACTAAAAAATAGTACTAGAATCTTTCAACTTCCTTCGAATCTTTTTGAAATCCTTTGAAATATTTTGGAATCTCTTGAAATTAATTAAAATTCTTTGAAATCTTTGCAATTTGTAAAATCTTACTAAATCCAGTGCAATCCCGCGAAAATCCCTTGAAATCTTAAAAAATTTCGTAAAAATTTCTTGAAATCCGTGGGGATTGTTCATAATCCTTTGAAATTTCTAGAAATCTCTTGAAAAACACTAAATTCTATGGAAATCTTGCAAAATCTCTTGAAATCCCTCAATATTTATTGAAATCTTCGAAAATCTTCAAAATTCCTTGAAATATTTTTTATTCTCGTGAAAAAGCTCGAAATTCCTTGAAACTCCCTAAATTCGGCATGGAAATCTTTTGGAATCCCTTAAAATCCCTTAAAATCCATGGAATTCGTTAGGAATCCCTTTAAATTCATTGAAAGTCTCTAAAATCTATGGAATTTGTTAGGAATCCCTTTAAATTCCTTGAATGTCTAAAATTCGTGTAAATCTTTTATATTGTCTTGAAATATCTTGAAATCCTTTAAAATTCCGTGAAATATCAAGAAATCCCTTAAAATCTTTGAGAACTCATAAAACCCCCTTGAAATCTCTGGTAATCTTTTAAATACTTATAAATCCCGTGAAATGATTTGAAATTGCACAAATTTCATTAAAGTCTTCGAAATCTCATGAAAATTTCTTGTAATCCGTGGAAATAGTTCAGAATCTCTTGAAATTTCTGAAAATCATTTGAAAGCTCCTAAAATATGTGGTAATTATTCGGAATCTTTTGAAATCCCTTAAAGTTCTTTGAAATATTCGAAATCCTTTGAAATTCCCTGAAATCTTCCAATATTTCTTAAAATTTTTGAGAACCCACAAAATTTTTTTGAAATCTTTGAAATCCCGTCAAAATTCTTTGAAATCCGTAAAAATCGTTCAGAATCTCTTGAAATCATTTAAAGATTATCAAAATTGTTCGGAATCTCTGGAACCTTCTTAAAATTCGTTGAAATTCCTTGATGTATTTGAAATCTTTGAAGTCCTGTAAAATCTCTCGAAATTCCTTGGAATCATTGAAAAAAGAACCCTAAAATCTTTGAAATCCTGTGGAATCCCTCGAAATCCGTTGGGATCATTAAAAAACCCCTAAAGCCTTTGCAATCCTTTGAAATCCCACAAAGACATTGGCTGAAACATTTTCTAGACTTTTGAAATTCTTTGAAATTCGTTTAAATCCTTTGAAATCTATTGAAATCTCTGGAAATCTTGTATACGCTGAAAAGTCGGGTGATGAACCCGTCGCCCTTATCAAGACGAGAAATTTTTATTTTGATCATAGATGTCACTCTTTTTGACGTCAACATTTTTAAAGTTTAAAATAGGTTGAAATCCCTTTAAGATCCTTCTATATATTTAAACTGTTTTTTTTTTCTTAGATAAATGTAACAGCGATATTATGACAGAATCAAATAAAATAACTGGATAAAACATTATTCTTTCAGATTTTGACGCCCTCAAAATTGTATCTCGAGTACGCTTATTTGCAACACAGACCGTTTTACAGACAAACGTGGTTTATGGTGTCTTTAGCTGCAGGTTCAGTTATCATTATCGTCATGGTGATCGCGGTTCTCTGCGTCAAGAGCAAAAGCTACAAATACAAACGTAAGTGTGTTAAAATTTGGAAACTTTGAAAATCAGAAATCCTCCAACTTTTGGGTTATTTCAAATTTTTGGATGCTTTTAACTTTGTTTTGATCCAGAATATGAAACTGTTTAAGTTCTGAAACGCTTCAAAATTTGAAAGGTCTTTAATTTTTAAACCATTTGGAACTACTGAAAATTCTGAATATTTCTAATCTTGAAAGTTTTAAAAATATATAGCAACTTTAACTTCGGTACGTCCCAAAATTCGAAATAAACGTTTAAAAATTTGGAATACCTACGAATTGAAAAGCCCCCCAATGTCGGGAGTTTTCCATGTCTATAATACAGGTATAGGGATATTCAAACACATTATTAATCTTTAATACAATTCTGGAAAGCGATAATAAATTCTGAATAATGCATAAATGATAAAAAAATATTGATTAATTTCTTACAGAAGAGGCACAGAAAGTTTTAGAAGAATCGATGGCAATGGACATTGACGACAGACAGTCATCAGATCTTGAACTCTACAGATCGAGGCAATCTGGAGGCACGATGAATATAGGAAATGTTTGTGGCACTTTAGGAAAAAGGGGAACTCTTTCGAGAAAAGCGATGCATCCTCCACCTCCAGCTTTATATGGAAAATCACCGCCAAGGCCTTCTCCTGCCTCGGTCGCTTATCACAGCGATGAAGAGAGCCTCAAAGGCTATGACGAAAATCCGGACGATAGTAGTGTCACGGAAAAACCGTCGGAAATCAGTTCTACAGACTCTCAGGTTTGTAAAATGAAATTGATTAGATATTCTAAACTAAATTTAAAGAAAGGATTAGAAATGACAAGTTGGTATTGTCATTTTTTGGAGTTGTTAAGTTTTAAAACAGTAATGCATTACAGTTATAATTTCTTAGTAACAATAACAGAGAGAAAGTACGTTATGGTTGCTTACTTTGACAAATTTTAAAAGTATTGAATGTACTTTAATTCAGTTGAATTCAGCGAAGTTACATTGAATTCCGTAAAACTTGGTTAAATCACTCTAAATTTAGATGACTTCATTCAAATATAGATGAATTTTCTTCAATTGCGTTAATTTATTTTTTTGAATTCACTTCATTTTTAGATACATTTATTTATTTTAAATTAAATGCAATTCAATCTCGAATTGAATTAAATTGACTTGAGCTGTGTTGGTATTCAACATCAAAATTTTAACATCTCAATTCAACTTTACATTTTTTTTAGAATTTCAGTTGCATTAACTTCAATTCAGTTTAAATTCGAGGGATGCTTTAAGTAAATTAAATACTTGAATTATTTTAAGTTACCTTGAAGTCTTCTGAATTCACCTTGAATTCCTGCTAGATTTTAAATGATTATTTAGAATTTTTGCGAATTCTTTAAAAATTTTGTAGATTTAATTAAATTTTGTTGAATTCATTTGCATTTTTTTATTTCTTAGAAATTCGCTAGAATTCTTATGAATTTATTTCAATTGAATTGAATTTCTTAATTCTTTCGAACCTTTTGAAATCACTTGAATTCTTTTGAATTTTTACGAATTCGCTTTTTTTTTCTTTAATTTTTTGGATCTTTTTGAATTCATTCGGATTCTTCGAAATTAATTTCAATTCTGCTGGATTTAATTGAATTTTGTATAATTTATTGGATTCTTTGCATTCTTTTGAATTTTTTGTGCATTCTTTTGATTTCTTTTGTATTCTTTGTATTGGTTGAATTTATTTAAGTTCATACAAATTGAACTCCGTGGAACTCAGTTAAGTATCGTTAAACTCAGTTGAATTCTCTTCAATTCTTACCATTTCTTTTGCATTCATGGAAAATCAGGTTTACATCTAAGTCTTGAATTAAATTCACTTTCATTAAGGTGTGCATCGTATTTGAAGTTGAATTATGTTTTAGCTTTGTACTGTTGGGATGCATTCAGTTGAATTTAGTTTAATACTATTCAATTTAATTCCGATGAGTTCCATTCAATTCCTTCAATTGAATTGAAAGTAAAATTAATTGGTTTTTAATTTAGGTGAATTCAGTATTCAGTGAATCCACTTTTCGGCATTACAGCGCTTTTAAATTCAGAAATCTTCTGAATCTTCATTCTTTTCGATTCCTAATTTACTTTTAATTTCATATGTTCTCTTTTTTTCTTGACTATCGGAATTTATTTTCCAAATTTTTCAACTCTAGTTAATTAATATTTTTATTAAATTATTAATTTATATATATATATATAATTTTTTTTTTTTTTAATTTCAGGCTTCTGAGAGTGAAAACGAGTCGGTGCAATCAGACCCGCACTCCTTCGTGAATCACTACGCGAACGTGAATGACTCATTGCGTCAATCCTGGAAACGTCAAAAACCAGTACGGAATTATTCTTCCTATACAGACTCCGAGCCAGAAGGAAGTGCCGTCGTCAGTCTAAACGGCGGTCAGATCATCATGAACAACATGGCGAGATCCAGAGCTCCACTCCCTGGTTTCTCGTCCTTCGTGTGATCCGAAACTGGCATTCCAGAGTGCCCCTTTTATTGTGATATATCGTTAACTCCAATTTATTTATAAACTTCGCGATAGTTAGATTCAAAGTATTAAAAGAGCGGCTCTTTTTTTTTCTTTCCAAGTCGAGCCGCTGAGGAGAAAACGATGCAGTCGAAATTTATAACTTTATAAATTGTTTTTTTTTGTGCGCCCGAACTAGTAAGTCTCCAAATTTTAAAACTTCCATCTTGAAGCGGATTCTTAAAATAAACTTAAAAATGACCTTTTGCCTTTTAATTTGGAAGCGTTAAAATTTGGAGGTCCTTGAACTTTCAATTGTTGAAATCGATAAAATAATTTAATTAAAAGTGTTACTCCTCGTGATTTTGATTTCTGTGATCCGAGGCGCATTCTGAAGTTTCATTTTTTATGCAAACTAATTACGATTGCATGGCAATAATAATAATAATAATATTAATTAATACAATTTGAGGGTAGAAACTACCCTGAACTTTGATCTCCAACCTTTTGATAAAAAGGCCTTTTGATATCGAAGATTGTAGATTTTTTACCTAATAAGTTAAAGAAATTAGAGTTTTGTACTTTTTTCGACTTTTGTACTTTCATTAATCGATTATCGACGCGTGTCATATTGTGAATAATTAAATAGGAATTTAGGACCAACGCGAGGGTAATAGAAAAAGGCTGATTTAAATAAATAATTAGATTAAATGAATAATCTCGATTATTGAATAAGTTGAGTTGATGAGTAAAGACAATTAATAAATAGAGACGATTTACGAGTGTTGCATATACGAGCATATTTAAAAAGGGTAGGTAGCCAAGTATTCTCGTTCCTGAGGAATATTGAAACTGAGGGACAGTTTCTGAATAAATTCCGAGTAAATCATATCAGCTTTATCGTCGACAATGAGAGGTCGATTGGCTCTTTGTATGATATTGTAACTAGTTAGCTAGTTTGTAGAATTATAGATTTATAGAAATATTATAGAGCTCGTTCAGCTATCAGCTGGGAACTTGTATTTTTGCGTCCATGGTTCCGAGTTTTCTCTTCGTGTAATTATTATGAGATTAGTGATAAGCGAAACACAAAAGTGTCCGACATGCACTGACAATGTACTATTTTTAAGTTAAAATTTTTGTTTTATTTATATACGTAACGATAGGAGAATTCACGAAACGATTTACAGCGCATTTGTATCTCAAAAACTGTTTTTAGACGCATATTTAGATTTTTAATAAAAAAGATTGATCATAAAATTGATGAGATTTTAATATTTCGAATTTAAGGTAATATTCCTATTCCCATATTATTACAGGGTAGCAGCTCAAGACTCGGAAG
Organism: Melikaiella ostensackeni; assembly: GCA_032362435.1. Taxonomy (NCBI): domain Eukaryota; kingdom Metazoa; phylum Arthropoda; class Insecta; order Hymenoptera; family Cynipidae; genus Melikaiella; species Melikaiella ostensackeni. The sequence goes on along the minus strand of JAUMHM010000003.1, from coordinate 596,750 downwards.
AAAATTCCCGTTCATTTCAATTTTCAAATCTTAAAATTCAAACAGTTTGTAATTTGAAATATTCATCTAATTCGGAACAATTATACTTACAATTATTGTCTGTTTAAAATTTGTGTTCGTTTAAATTTAAAAATTAAATATTCGAGATATTAATTTATATTATTATATTTATTGTATTAAATAGTAAAATCTAATAATAAAATTATTATCAATATCTTATATCTTAGAATAATATTTTGGAAATAAAATCAAACAGTATCATCTTCATAAAATGATATTTCGAATAATAAATATTATTTCAGTTTTTATTTTGCTTATTTGCACTCGAAAAAAACTACACCGAAAAATTCTCTATATTTTTTTTTCTCATACAACTAACTTTTTTTAAATCTCATAGGTAATTGGGACTTTTATATGGGATATTATATCACATACATGGGATGTCTCGGGTTCCCCAAAGGAATTTGTTCAATAAAAAACAAAATTTTTAAAAATATTTAAAAAATCTAGAATTCGAAATCGTCACTACGCGAAAAAGTAGCGCATTGGGATCCTAAAAAAGTATGATTAATTTTGAATCGATAGATACGCAGCTCTGTTAACTGAGCTCGAAAAATGTGTTAGAAATATTTCTTGTATGCAGAGTTTTTAATTTTCTTGAGTTTCATTTTTTTTTTTACATTCCTGGAGGTCAAAAAAGACTTTCCAATTTTTCGCAAATTTACATAAGTTATTTTCTAAGAGATAAAATTCCTATTTAATTCACCCCTGTTTTCGGAAAAAATTCTTAACTCCTGGGTAAATAGAAGAATTTGTTCTGCTGCTTGAAAATTTTCCAGTGACAAAAATGCTCTAGGAAAAAAATCGCCAAGACCCAGGAATCAAAATTGGAAATTAAAAATTCACTGTACATATTTCCAATTTAATACTGTTTTGTTAAGTTTTTAAATAACTAGCCTACAACTTAAAATTGTTCAATTAAAACTCTTAAGAGTTCAAAATAATAAAATTAAACAAGAAATTTTCCAGTTTACATTTTACAGGAGATTCAGTTTCAATATTTTAAACTTGAACGCTTCTTTATTTTAAAAAAGCAAAGAATCGTTACTCAAAACTATCCAATTTTTACGCACGAATTTCAAATATTAACATTTGGAAGGTTTTCGATACAAAATTGAATAATTTGGATGCAATTACAAACCGCACGATTATATGAATTCTCAATTTAAATTGATTTCGAATGCTTTATTAAAGTTGTTGGATTTGGAGAAGAAGGTACAATTTTAGTTTGAAAATTTTTCTTTTTAAACGATTTAATTTCAAAATGGTTCTATTTTAAATGATAAAAATGTTTTAACTTAAATAAGACCATAAGTGTAGGTAATGAATGAACTGAAGTCCAGAAGTATTAAATATAAAAGTAATTTATTTAAATATGTATAATCGTTCTTATATGTGATGCTGCCAATCAAATATAACTTGGCATGTTCGGAAAATCTTCAGAATATAGTTAACAAACAATAAAATTTAAATTTTGACTTTTTTTGCTAATAAAATTTTACAAAGTACAGAAACCGTAGTTGAAAGTAAACTGATTAAAAATTACACTAAAACTATTCACCAATCAGATTCAAATCTAAATTCTAGATGTAGATGCCAAAATCTATTCTATAATTCTAGAAAATCGTCAAATATTTTCTTCGGAAAGTTTTTGAATTAAAAACCTCTTATGACTGGGCTAGTCTTAAAAATGTTAACATCGCAATATAAACGGTAAATCATTGATTTATTTGTACAAAGGAAACAACCTCAGCCTAGAACAATATAAAATTCTATAAAAACGTCTTCTCGCAATTTTGGAACCATTTTGCAAGACTTGGAGGTAATTTCGAATTCAATCGTTTAAATAATGACCACGCAGCAATATCGACGATAGAAGGATCTTTTTTATTCAAAAGCCAGGGTCCTTTTGTTAAATGATCGCCAAGATTGGAAATCGTTGCTTGAGCTTCTTTCGGCAACTGGTGAGACAATATGTGGCAGAGGTCAAGTATTGAGTCGATTAAATTCGTACCCACAGGGTCGGAAGTTTCGTAATTGTGAGTTTCAACAAGTCGGCTCAAGTATCTTAGGAAATTTACTTCTCCGCTTATCGGACATGTCGACAGTTCAGAGTTTAATTGCAGATCTGAAACTATAAAAAAACATTTCTTTTTTAAATTTAGATACATTTAGAAAAATTATTACGTAACTTTAAATATTAGACTTAATTAAAGACTAAATGATTTAAACCAGAATTTTCAATTTGAAAATTACAAGTGGAATAATTGTGAAGAAAATTAAACATTCAAAAATAAAAAATTTGAAATTTAAAATATTATAGCATTCAATTTGAATAAAACAATACGTAATAATAATATAACATAAAACGCATAAATGCAAAGTTTCAAAAAGCACTTTAAACACTTCCTATTTTTAAATATTTAATTTTTATATCGCTTCCAATTCACAGCTGTTTAATTTCAAATTTATTTGATTATCAACGCTTTAAGCTTTCAAGACTTTCAGTTTGAATTTCTACAATTATTAAAAATTCAAATACGAAATTGTCTAATTGACGAATATTAAACCTTTTTTTCGTTACACTTTTTTATGATCAATTTATAATTTGCATTATTCACCAAAAAAATGTTTAAACTAGCGAATCTATGGGGAACAATTTCAAACTTCAAACGTTTTAAATTACAAACCAAGTATTCCAAATTAAGCAATTCTAACCCCTCGTACAATTTTCAATTGAAAGTGTTCTTAGTTACATAAATTTAATATCAAGAGCTTCAAAATTAGAAAGTGTTTCAAAATAAATAACTAAGAATGGTAAAATTTCAAAACATTACTTTCCAAACTTCAAATATTTCATTATACATTCGAAGCTGTCAAAAAAGACAATTTTCAAATGGAAAACATTTAAAACTGTACAATTTTAAAGTAGAAGACGTTAGGATAGAATATCTAAATAATTCGGAAATGGGGCATCATTTCTTAACTGCCCTAACTTTAAAAGTCAACATGACTTTTATATATTATATTCTCAGAATATTATATTCATATTCCTAGGATTTGAAGACAATCAAAGAACATCTTCGACTATTTTCAAATTCTGGGAATACGTTTGCCTAGCTAACAGTACCTCGCACAGTACAGTATAAGTACAGTAACTCGCTTTCTAATTACACGATTAAAATTTTTTATGAGAATTCCCGAAAGTGTTTTTATACTCTTTCATACTATTTTATTTATTAAAGCTCTTGAAAATACCCGTGCAGGCGTTGGGGTTGAATATCCCCCCTCCCCAATTACAGAGGTGTGGTAATCCTGGTCTATAAATTTGTCGATTAAGTACTGTTGAGTAGGAGAACATATTCCCAAAATTTGAAAACAATCATAGAACAAGACTTTTAAAGTTGGGGCAGTTGAGACATAATGCCCCAAATGTCTAATTTATAAAGTTTTAATAAAAAATCCCACCATTAGAAATAAAAGCCTTCTAATACTTGAACGATTATTAATTCCAAACGATCGAACTTGAATGATTTCAAATAAAAATTTTGATAATTGAATACTTTCAAATTATTGAAAGTGAACAAATTTGAATTTAAACGTTTAAAATTGTATGACTTCAAAAGTAAATACTTCACAGCCAAATTACTTGAAATTGAAAACATTAAAAATTGAGTAACTTCGAATTGAATATATCGTATGAAATTATATGATAGTCGAACAATTTCAAGTAGTTAGCGTTGAAAAATGTAAGCTTGAAATTAAACAATTTAAAATGTTCGAGTCTGAAAATATATAACGCTTTAATTTAAAAGTTCTTTTATTTCAAAAGCTTTACATTTCACATTGTTCAAAATTGAACACTAATTCAAATTTAAAATTGCTCAACTATTATGTCTTTCAATTTTAAATAAATGTGTAAAATCTTTTATTAAAATGGCAAAACTATCAAGGTTTCCAGTGTGAAACTGTCCGATTCTTCATTTTTGAATTTGAAATTATTGGAACGATTTCAAGTTATGAGAACTTTTGTGAAATATTGAAGGGTCCAATTCACAATTTGTAAAATTTGAAATTCTACTAATATGAAATTATCTAATTAATGAAGTTTTAACCTAAAATAATTCGGAAGCACATTAAATCCTGTAGACTGTCAAGGATAAAATCTTTTAAATTCAATAATTATATTTTTAAAAAATATAATGAGATTCACCGTCTTTCCAAATTAATCTCAAGTTGATAACATTCCTCTGAGTATTATTTTCATCCTTGCGAATTGTAAATTCAGGAACAGTTCCAGTAATAGTAGAATGAACGTGGGTTTGGATTCGAAAACTACTATCGCTCCAGAGATTCGCTAAAGCTAAGATCGAAAATGGTGCTTTCTTTGGGTTAGCGGTCAAAATTATATTGACGTTTACTGGCTTCTGAAAAATGAAAAAAGAAGCTGGATTACGTATTCTGTTTCGATAAAAAAATAAAACCAAATTGTTAACTAAACTAAAACAAAATTTTTAAATTGTTAAGTTGTAAACTATAATAATATTTCAACCTTCAATAGTAATTAAATTGTATACATATGGCTTTTAAAATTAAATATCTTTTACCTTGCTAACGACTTCGACAGACGATTTTGAACGATTTGTTGATTTTAGAACATCACATAAAGTTGCGACTTGTTGTTTAAGTTTGGACAGTTGTGATAAAATTTTTTCCTGTCGTTTTTCCAAAAGTGTTAAGTCCGGAAGAGGTTCCTGAAAACAGAATTCATATTTTGATGCAATAAACCCATTTTCAATAAAAATGTTGATTATCTAGAGCTGTACTGCCATCCTTCGTTTGTAGTTTTGTTTTAAATTTTGTTATTAACAATCATGCATGCTCACTGCAGATTCTTTCAAATTTTAAATTCATGAGTTTCTACCTTTTTTTAATAATTAAAGAGTGTTTTTCAATTTTCAAGTTCTTTAGTTAGAAATTTTTCAAATTTTAAGGTAGCTAAATCAGAGGCTTTCAAATTTTGTATTTTTTTTCAGCCTTTGGATCCTCGAAAAAGTCACATTTAACAAAATTAAGAACATTATTATTATGTGGATATTATACATTTATATTTATTGCAAAAGTTGGATTTAAAGTTTCGAAACTGAGATATTTAGATCTAACTCAGGCAAAGAAATATTATAAAAATTTATTTAAAATTAAAAGTTTTTTAATTTAAAAGCTTCTAAATTTTAGAAGCCTTTAAATCTTTCTCAACATTCGAGTTTAAAGAATGATTTGGTAAAGGTCTTTAAATTAGAATAGTATCAAATTAAATTTCCTCTACATTTTTTTACTTTTTTAAGATGCGGATCCTTTCAAATTCAAAATTTTAATTTTGAAAGTTTCCCCTTTTTTATTAGTCAAATTTGTATGTTTTTTTCAACTGAAGTTGGGTTCTAACTTTGGCTTTCCAATTTTTAAACTTTTAGTCAGAAATCTTTCAAATTTTAAAGTAGGTACATAGTTGAATCGCAAAGACTTTCAAATTTGGTAGTTTTCAACTTGCAAATTTGTTAATTTCAAGAAAATTCATTCAAATTTAGAAGCTTTAATAATCATTCTTAAGTTGGGAGTTTAAAGAATTATTTAGTTGCGGTCTTTAAATTTGAGTAGTTTCAAATCAAATTTCCTCTAAATTTTCTATTTTGTAAAAGTGCGGCTCCTTTCAAATTGAAAATTTTAAATCTTAGAGTTTCTATATTTTTTGTTTACTAATTAAAGAGCTTCAAATATGTAAGTTTTTTTTTCCAAATTGGAATCTGAAAGCTTTTGAATGACTTGATGGGTTCTAAATTTCGGTTTTACATTTTTAAACTTTTCACATAGAAATTTTTCAAAATTTATGGTAGTTGAATCAGACTTTCAAATTTGGTAGTTTTTCAGCCTTTGGATCCTCGAGAAAGTCAACTTCAAAAAAAGAATTAAGAACATTATTATTATGTATATATTATACATTTTTATTTATTGAAAAAGTTGAATTTAAAGTTTGGAAATTGAAATATTTAGGGCTAACTCAGACAATGAGAAATTATTTGAAGTATCCTTAAATATCACTAAAATTCATTCAAATTTAAAAGTATTTAAATTTAAAGACTTCTAAATTTAGAAGCTTTTAAATCTTTCTCAAACTGCAAGTTTAAAGAATTATTTGGTAAAGGTCCTTACATTTGAATAGTTTCAAATTGAATTTCCTTTGAATTTTCTACTTTTTAAAGATGCGGACTGCTCATATAGATGCTCATTTATAGATTTTGGCGCGCATTTTTTAACAAAATAATAGAAAAATTAATCACAGGTTCAGAAAAAAAAGGAAAAAATTGCAAAAATTCTGAAATATAGGGAGTATAGGGGTTTCGAGAAAAATAGGGAAAAAAGGGGAATAGGGAACTGACTGTGATCCGTTATTTCATTTTTGAGGTTTGAAAATATTTGATATATATTTTATTTTTAAATTTTCTATAATTTTCAATACGAAATTTTTTCAAGCATAAATTACACACGTAAGGTTACTTTTGACAATTTTCAACAACCCACCCACCCAAATAAAAAATTGTTGAATTTTATGTTATTATTCAACCGTGAACATTTTTATTAGTTTCAAACTGAAAAATAATCCTTTTTTGATCGCTTTCAATTTGAAATTGTACAATTTCAAACGCTTTTAATCCTAAATTGTTCCATTTTGAAAAACCTTAAAATTTGAAGCCTTTGAAATTCAAATTCAAAATACATTTTCGGATACCATTTAAATATGAACCTGAAACATCTGAGGTTTTAATGTTTTGAATTCAAAACTTTAAAACCTCAGATAAAAAAAAATGAAATACACAATAATATTAGATTCAAATTATCAATTTCTTTTATTCAAAAAATCGAAATAACAAGTAAATAACTTTTTACGAGTAACTACATATTCAAACCAACAATTTCTAAAATTTTGTTCATTTTATTTCATATTATCCTTATTGTTCTGACGCGTGTATGAGTTTTAATTTTTTTCCTCTGTGAGAGTCTTCATAACCATATGACCGTTGCTTTTCTGGGTTAGTTTTGCGTTTGTATGGTTATACAACGGTATTTTCTCGATCGGGAATTTGCTCCTATAGCATCGTCCGAAAACTCAACGAAAACATAGCGGAGTTTTCTCGTGGAAAACTCGCCTTTAATTCCACTTTACCCCTGTGACGAGTAAACTTTTTTGCTATTCTATATTCTTTCCACTAAAAAATTGGGGGGGTGGACATCGATCAAGCAACAAGAACCATATTCTCGGTCGATCACGATTAGTGTTCGTGAAAATTTCGTGGTGGCAAAGCCTCACCACTTTGCCAAGGAAATCAAAAACATAAGGAACCTCATCATCTCGGAAGCGATGGAAACGTGCCACGTGAGTATTTCGAGCGTATAAATCTGTTGGGAAAAATTCGGAAGGGACTAGGACTGAAAATAAAAAATGAAAACCTTTAAAAAGGCTGTAACCTGGTCTTTGATTTGCGAGACAATCGAATCCTCCGAGGGTGAATGGTTGCCGTTTAGCTGATGGACCTCGTGAATATTTTTCATCTCGTACATCACATTTTTCGGCTTTAACGAACTTGGAAGTGTGATTATTGGCTTCAAAGTGTACATCGTGGTCGTGCCACTCATTTTTAAAAGATTAACAATCCCCTAACGATCACGAAAAACACTTTCCGATTTTTGAAAATACCAAGTGCATCGGGTTTTCTTCTTTATTTTTCGAGGATTTAACGAGCGGCCATTTTGCTATTTGATTTTTGAGGGGAAATCAGGAAATTAGCAGACGGCAAGTGGCGCTAGTGTTCCCGGGAAATTGACTGACTAGTCAAATCAGCGTATTTCACGTTGTAACGTCAGCTGTCAAGATGACTACACGCCGAGGGCCACGCAATAATACCAATTGCATGGGACGAAACTTTATTTTTTGAATAACTTGGAAACAAATGATATTTCACTATTAGTGTATTTAGATATTATTTTTTATTTTCCAAAATCTATTAAATAAAATAATAAAATCGTTACAAAAAGGTGATCGACTTCATCATTTAATTATATAGCTTTTTAAAAATAAAAAAATATTATCCAAATACACTTTTGGTGTAAAGTAACTTTTTTCAAAGTTATTAAAAAAAGTAAGTTTCGTCCAATGCAATAAGTGTGATTTTTGGGCCCTCAGCGTTCAGACGTCTTGGATTTCTCCCACTCAACCTGAAAATCCTATCTGGTTTATTTAAAATGTGGCGGGGTTATACGAACTCTAGGTTGTATCAGTCCCATCGACATATAGAAATATACCGGTAACGTTGCGGGGAAAAATGTAATAGTGTATCAGAGAGAGAAGTGTCGTTAGGGGTCATTTTGTCTCTTTCTAGCCGAAGCCGATTGGCTGAGAACATTTTCAGAGGGTGGAGTCTGATAGAAGATCAGGTCTGTGTCTAGTGTATACGAATACCCCATAATTTCTACATGCTTTACAGCTAGGCGAGTGTTTGTGGAGACATCCAAGATAGTTTTTCTATATAATTTTGAAAGAATTAATGTATAAATGAAGCTAAAAATGGCAAATACTTGCTTATTTTGTCGGCATCGAACTGACAATGTTCAAGGCCTCCAATTCACTTAGCACGTTCTTGCCTCTAGCCCGAATTTGCGGTAAAAATGGTAATTTTGTAATAATACTTAATTTTTAATTCATTATTTTTTTTGCTATGCCGAAAAATGTTTTCAAAGAGGAGGGGGCCCGTATTTTCTCTCTACGGGCCTGGGCACATATGTGGGGAAAGCGACGCACCCTTAATTCTGTATTTAAAATACTATATTGTTTCTTCTTGATTTTGCAATAGAAGTTTGACAGTTGTTAGTTGCAAACTTCTATATTTTTTTTACCTAGAAGAAACAAATATCACATTCAGAAGTGCAGAATCAAGGGTGTTTCCCCTCATGCGCCGCTTAGCCCCAGTATGAAATAAGTCATCTAATTTTTTTAAATTTTAAAGCCATTGAATTACATGTAAAAATTACAAAAGAAATAGAGATTACTCGAAATTAAAATTATAATTTTTTCATTAATGCTAATAATCACAAATGACCAAAATTTAAGTCCCTGTTGATGAAAAAAAAATTTTTTGAAAAGAAAATGCCTAATAAATGGGAAAACCCAACTTTTTGACGGAGACATATTTTTCAAAATGTAAAATTATTATATTTATACAAGTTGATAATTTGGATTTTTTTACAGATAATATAAATTTTTTAAATATTCAAAAATAAGTTTCCCTTATAATTATTCCTTACTGAAAAATATTTTGATTCCTCTGTGTTAATACAAATAATAAATTACAAAATAATAATTTATTTGAATTGAAAATTTAATAAGTAATTTGTAATCACTGAGTTCCGAAAAGAAATTAATTTCAATCATTTTTTTTTAACATTGGAGAGTTGACAAAAATTATGTGCTTTTTATATTTTACAATTGGGAGAATTTTCATTTTATGACCAATACATTTTTCGACCTACAAATTACAATTTTCAAAGTTTCGCATAATAATAAGTGGTTCACAAATTTTTCACAGCAGTTTTTTATGATTTATTCAATACATTTATTATAGAAGATTTAAATTACACGTAAATCCAATTAAATCTATTTTTTATTTCCTGACAAATGCGACGTATCTTAAATAATTCTAAAATACATTCCATTACCTCATTTTCGATAAAAATTCCCTGAACTTTTTAGGGAACGTCCAATAATTACGTAAGGATGATTTTTGAAATCTTAGATCACCCCCCATCCCTTTGTGAGGATTCGTAAGATATTTGTGACCTCCCCCTCTGCCTCCATTCTTGAAAGGATGTCAACAGATTTTAAGGTATTTAAAAGGACCACAAAGTATAGTCTCAAAGAATTGCAAAATTTTCACGCACCTTATTAAACGATTCCAAGGGATTATGAGAGGTTTCCAGATTTTAAGTGATTTTAAAATATTTCAAAAATTTTAAGATAATACCTATTACAATTTTAGAGACAATCTCAATTCTTTTCGTAGGAATTTTATGGGATTTCAAGAGATTTCGAAGGATTTCGGTGGATTCTTAGGGATTTTAAGGGATATCTAGGAATTAAGAAGGATTTCCGCGGTTTACAATTGATTGTAAGGAATTTCAAGGGATTTTATGAAATTTCGAAACATTTCAAAAGAAATCACGGGGTTTCAAAGGATTTGAAAGGATTTCAAGAGATGCCGAAGTATTTTCATGAATTTTAAAGGATGTCAGGGAATTTTAATTGGATTTCGAAGACTTGAAGGGATTTGAAGGAATTTCATTAGATTTCAAAGGATTATAAGATATTTTAAGAAATTTAAAGCAGTTTCGGTGATTTCACGGCATTGTAAAGGATTTTAAGAGATTTCAAAAGATTCCAAAGTATATCCCCAAATTTTAGAGGATTTCAAAAGATATAATGGAATTTCAAAGGATTTCCGAATATTATAAAGGGTTTTAAGTGATTTGGAGGAGTTTTAATGACATTAAAAGATTTTAATTGATTTAAAAATATTTTAAGGGATTTCAATATGTTTGGAAAGATACTCACGGATTTTAAAGATTTCAATGAATTTTAAAAGGATTTCAAAGGTTTCAAGGACTTAACCGATTTTAAAGAGTCTAAGGGCTTTCCTTGGAATTTGAAGGATTATAAGGGATTTTTATGGGATTTTGAAGATTTCAAAAGATTTCATGGAATATTAAAAAATTTTAGGGGACTTTCACAGTTCTTAAAAGATTTCAAGGGATTTCCAGGGAGCTCAATCGTTTCAAAGGGATTTCAAGAGATTATGTACGATATCCATAGAATTCAAAATATTTCAAGGATTTTTACATGATTTAAAAATGGAATTTTAACAGCCAAAACTTTTTTCAGATAGCATGTTTTAAACAAATAATTAGAAAGAGGAAACTTACGTGAGATATGCGTAGGACTCCCCTCCCCGTCCCAAAAAACCTTACCTAATTAATGCACACTCCTTTAAGTGTTTTAGTTTTATTCTTTACATCTTTTATTTTAATTTTGTCTTTCATATTTCGCGCCAATTTCATCATCATCTTACCCATTGGCCCCCCCTCCTTTCCCCATCTTCTCAAAAAAGTATCGCGCCATATGAAAATGATCATTAATTCCTTCACTTCCGAAAATTCCCGAGAATTTTTCCTTTGTAGAATCTTAACAATTTTCTTTTTCCAAAAGTCCAATTTCACAAATTAAAAATCTCGGGAAACTGTATATTCATCCGGCAACATTGGAAGACTCTAGTCAGTTGCATCACATAAAAATTTCTCCGCATATTGGAACGTCAACTAACTCTCTTTATTAAAATAACAATAATTTTATTTATTTCTCCAATGTTAATTTTCAATAAAATTTTGAAGTAATCGTGCCCCTGATTAATCATGAAATAATTCATAAGGGGAATTTTCCGGCGGAAAGGACTCTATAATTGAATATGGCGGTTTCTTCTTGGTCACGTGTCCCTCAAGAATGCAACATGACTCTAAAAAATTAGACTAGAAGAATTTACCAAAAACCCCTGAAACATTGGTGTGCATATTTAAATAATTTGCAAAGCCAGATTATTTATGTTGTTATTTGATATCGCAAGCCCTCTTTAATAACTTTTCATCTCTTGATAAATCGAGACGCCAACGGTCCTTTCGAATTTCACTCTCCCAGGTTGGTAGTACTCGCTCCATCAAGAAATCCAAGATGGCGAACCTTCAGTAGAAAAGTGCCAGTTGCTAATTGCCAAGGGAGATACTTGTCTCTCTTAAGTCTTAAATCGGTACTTTCTCAATAAATAGTTTCTCAAACATTAAAAAATCGTTTTAAAAAAGTGTGAAAGTTCCCAAAAAAAGTGTCTTTTATTGAGATGTCAAAACCGTGAAACGTAAGTGGTGTCCTCTGTGCAAGCTTCTCCAGAACTAAGGTTAGGTCCGTGTTCCTTTATCACAGTTTATCAAAATTTGATTAAATCAAAATATGAATTATTTTTTGAGTGAAAAATCACGTTGGGCAAAGGAATGCGAAATTAATATTGATGCAAGCATGGTTAGAATTGCATTTTTTCATCGAGATTATTGCGCCACCTCTCGTTCAAACGTCATAATTTGTGTGTATAACGAGTTCCGCGATTGGTTCTAACTTTTGTTTCTTGTACTTCAATAAAAAAATCCTTTTAAATATAAAAAAAGATGTAAAGTCTAATCAAAAGTAAAAATCAATGTTAAAAATTAGAATTCGGGATGAAGTCGGGATAAGGGAATTGCTGAAGTAAAAGAAACTTGTGAAATTTGGTGAAAAATTGGGTGCGAGGGTGTCATGGCGGCTTTTCTGTAAGCCAATGAGAGTCGACCTTTCTGGGCTTCAAGATTTCGCCCGACTGTCGTCGGATTCGCGTCGCTGGGACTCTTTGTCAGCTTTTTTCGTGAATTCGGTGTTGAAAGTTGGGCCTTTTTTTCGGAAAAGTTGGCGCGGGAAAGCGGGCAAGAATTGTGGTGAAGAAGGTAAATCGAGTGTGGGGAAATGGTAAATTATCAGGGATGATGGCGGTGTGTAGGGTCACGTGATCGAGATTGGGGAGAAATGGCGCAAACCAGGGATTGAAAACATGGGAAACGTTTCGTTCTGGGGACGTCAGTGTTATTTGTTTACAAGCATGAGGCCCTGTGCACGTGTTAAGTGATTGTGTTGTGACTTTTTTTGACAGTTGGAGGTAAAAAATGACAGGCAGGGGCGGAAAAAGGAGGGGGAGGCCCCCGAAGTCGGTGGTGATGGAGAGGCCGAAAAAGTTCCAGTATCACTTGATGAAAAAGCCGAAATATTTGCAAAACAAGGGCTCAGAGACGCCTTCGAGTCAACCGAGTACGCCGACGGTGTCGAGGGCTTCGTCGCCTCTAGAAAGCGAGGAAAGCAGAAGAAGCACGAGGATCAAAAAAACGAGAGGGCCCCGGGATAGACACTCCAGAAAAGGTGAGCTTTTTCTGACAATTTGAGAGATTTTGAGGTTGGTTTTGGTTTTTGGGGTTACAGTTGTTTCATTTGAGACATTGTTTGGGTTCAAGTGATTTTTTTTAGGGAATTGATTGTTGGGAGGATCTGGGTGGTTTTGGAAAAACTTTGGGGTTAGGGTCTTAGGGGTGATGTTTTTGGAACGGGAAGTAATGTCAGTTTCGAAATTTAAGGGATGTTTTGTATTTTGGGAATTTTTATGTTTTCTTAATGTATTTTCATACACAAATCATCAATAAATATCTGTATCATTATTATTTTTGTTTCAGACTGGGTTATGGATACAAGTTATGAATTTATGAGTTTTTTTTATCCGGTTTTTGTAAATTTTGTTGTTTGCATGTTTTTATTCATTTTCATTTTTCGTTTAGTAGTGTATATTTTCTACATACTACCTTGAGCTGATCATTATTAAAATGTTTTTTTTTTTACGAAATTTAATTTTGAGAATTTTTTCAATAACTTGAAAAAATCACATATTTGAAATTGATTATTTTCCAATAGTTTAAAAATATTTATTTTCCTTTTTGACTAATTCAATGGAAAGTTAGCGAATTATAATTTTATTGCCCTGACCATTACTGATTTATTTATTGCGTACACTATTTAACATTCACATGAAATTAACTGAAAATATAAAAAATTATGTGATAAAGACGTAGAGTACTTTATTTGATATCAATAATTAATAACTGGATTTGAATTGTATTACTTGTTTGTTAACGGATTCTATTGTTTCTCGTTTATCTTAAGTTGAATTATCGAAAAATTAATAGAAGAATCTTTTTGCAAATGTGAATTAAAGTACAAGGATTGCATCATCTTTCTTTATGATATAAGTAGCCGTTTGCAGTCCAGTAGAAATACTTTTGGATTCGGAAAAATTTCAATATGACTATTTCACGTGGAAATGAAAACAAGAAAATCACCAAAACTCAAACCATGAATTAAAAAATTATTTGATCAATTATCATGAATTTTTCAAACGAACTGTCTACCGTTACGGAATTTTCCGTAAGACCAACCCCTTATCAGCTCATTAATGGCTAAAGTTACTGAATTTTCCGTAAGCCTAGCCCTGGCGCTATACATAACTGAGTTAGTCTTACGGAAAATTCTGTAACGCTAGTCAGTGCCTTTTTCAAAACATTCTCTTGAAATATGCTTTCAAATCATTTTTATTTTATTTTTAAGCAAAGGATTATATATTTTTAAATATTAGGTCTGTCATTCATTATTATAAAAAAAATATTGGAATTTTCATTACTTTTGCAATAAACAATTATACATATATCTCAGTACATGTGAAATTGGCAAAATGGTTTTATTAAGGGCTTTACTGACCGAGAAAAGATCGATCCCCTTTAATTTTTATTAAAATTCATAAATTTTATGTATTTTTTCACGCTGAACACGAATCTGGTCGAGAAAAGTGTTGCTCTCTTACCCCGTTTTTGAGATATCGAGCTTTTTACTCTCTAAAAATTCGATCGTCTTCGATTTGTCCCCGATTTAAAATGACCAACGCGTGGTTTCTTTTTCGGGGCCTCTGGAAATGGGGTTCGACGTGAGTTGTGGTAGGGGGTGTGGGTCATATTCCTCCCGCCTTTTATGCTTTGAGTGCCATCGAATTGGGAACGATCCCGATTCGGGGGCGTTTCCGACTCGATAGCACTCTCAACCCCTTTTCATTGATTTGTCTGGGGGGGGG
>JAUMHM010000003.1:541997-575810 GCA_032362435.1 Melikaiella ostensackeni | reverse complement strand
GTATGTATGTATGTATGTATGTATGTATGTATGTATGTATGTATGTATGTATGTATGTATGTATGTATGTATGTGTGCATATGTATGCATATGTGTATGTATGTGTGTATGTATGTGTGTATGTATGTGTGTATGTATGTGTGTATGTATGTGTGTATGTATGTGTGTATGTATGTATGGCTGGCTGAGAGCACGATACTTTTGAAAGAATTGATTCATTTGATTGGCCTTTGGTACACTCTTTCAGTGTCGAAAAATAAAGGTCAAGTTCGTTAGCCAGCCATTTTGGACGAAAATTCAAAAAGTTGGAGCATTAAAAAAATTTTTTAGACCAATTTTTTTTATTTAAAAATTATATATACAGTTATTCATAGTACTCAAAAAGTCGAACAATTTATCCTCATGACTTTTTTCGAATAAAAGAAAATTATCAAAGTTATAGCATTTACAAAATTCAAAAAAAAAAACGAAAATGAAAATTTTGAGCCAAACAATGTACGATATGAAAAAAATTCATGAACAGAAAAACGTTTCTTTCTGAAAGCCCTATAAGACTGTCATAACAACTTTTTGAAGTTTGTTGGAGACTCGAAAATTCAAATTTTGAGCCAAATAACGTGAGATACGAAAAAAAGTTAAAATATCAAAGGCATAGTTCTTTTTCAAGTATGGAAAATGGTATTGGAATATTTTTATTTTTATTTTTGAGCCAAACGACGCGAGATAAGGAAAAAAAGTCAAAAGATTAGAATTTGTGTTTTTAAAATGTCAAATAAAATTTCTGTTAAACATTTCTTTATAGGACCAATCGTAAATCATTAGGATCATTCTTCAATCGTCTTTTTATCTATTTATTTGTATATATTATACGGTGAGGGCGGAAAATCGAGCGCGAATATTTTGATGACAATATATTCTTCAAGGCCGATAGAGCCTTAAGTAAATAAATTTCCTTTCTCATTTGAAATCAAAAACAAATTTAGTAATTTGTACATGAACATATAACACCGAGCGCGAGATCATGTTTCGAAGCGCGAAGCGCGACGACCTAATCGCGAGCCCTGGGCGCGCTCAATCTAATGCAATCTATTTAAACTTGGAATGCATTTTCGTCCCAGAATTTTCAAAAATACGAACTTCGAAAATCTGAAACTTGTGCTGAGTTGTGCCTGGCTGGCACAATAATTATCTTTTATGACGAATTGAACTCAAATTAATATTTTTCAAAAAAAAATGCAATCTTTTTGGACTCGGAACAAATGTTTTACCCAAAATTTTCAAAATTACGAAATTCGTAAATCTGAAACGTTTGCTGAGTTGTGCTAGGCTAGCACAATAATTATCTCTAATAACAATTTTCACTTAAATTCGTATTTTTAAAATAAATGCAATCTTTTTGAACTTCGCGTTTTTGACCCAAAATTTAAAAAAATACGAGTTTCGAAAATCTGAAACTTGTGATGATTTGTACTAGGCTAGCACAACTCAGCACAAGTTTCAGATTTGGAAAATTGGTAATTTTGAAAATTTTTGGTCAAAAACACGTTCCGAGTTCAAAAATATTGCATTTTTTGGAAAGTATTAATTTGAGTGCAATTCGTCATCGGAGATAATTATTGTGCTGGTCTAATACAACTCAGCACAAGTTTCAGATTTTAGAAATTCGTATTTTTGAAAATGTTGGGTAAAAAATGTTTTCCAAGTCCAAAAAGATTGCATTTATTTTGAAAATATGAATTTGAGTGAAAAATGTCATTAGAGATCATTATTGTGCTAACCTAGCACAACTCAGCACAAGTTTCAGATTTACGAATTTCGTAATTTTGAAAATTTTGGGTCAAAAAGGCGTTCTAAGTTCAAAAAAATTGCATTTTTTTTGAAAATATTAGTTTGAGTGTAATTTGTCATTAGAGATAATTATTGTGCTATCCTAGTACAACTAAGCACAAGTTTACGATTTTCGAAATTCGTATTTTTGAAAATTCTAGTTCAAAAACGCGTTCCAAATTCAAATAGATTACATTTTTTTGGAAAATATTAATTTGAGTGTAATTTGTGATCAGAGACAGTTGTTGTGCTAGCCTAGCACAACTCAGCATAAGTTTCGGTTTTTTTCGAAATTCTGAAATTGATCATTTTTTTGGGTTTTCTTTTAGTCGCTTTTTTTCGAAAATTGTTCAAATTTTGACTTCATATTTGCAGCACAGTAGTATGCGTAGCAGGTAGTTCCTAGCACAAGTTTTGTTTTGTCAAAAAATACAAAATGGCGCGGCTGACGTATATATGTTTTTTTATTTTTGGGCTCAAATTTTCATTTTTTCAAAAAAAAAAAATTACGGCTCAATAGAGCACAAATCTAGCAAAATTCAGCACAATTTCATTTTTCCGAAAAAACCAACTGGCGAGGATGACATAAAAAAGTGTTTTTTTTTTAATTTTTGGGTTCAAGTTTTCATTTTTCCAAAAAATCTTTTACGGCACATTAGAGCACAAATCTAGCACAATTCAGCACAACATTCATTTTTTCGAAATTTAAATTTGGCTTTGCCAACTTCCTGGACATACGTTTTCTTTGAGAATTTCAGATCCTCTCGCGGAATTAATTTACAAGAAATTCAATTTTGAAAATTATGTTTTCAGTATGTGTCTTATGGAATATGATTTGCGCTATCTCACGCTTTGATTTTTAATTACAACAAAATCCAACTTTGGTAATTAAAAAACTGAAATACGTACTTATGAATTGAAATGTCATATTCAATTCGGTAAGACTTAATTAATAGCCACCCACACAATTAAGTAAGGTATTTTTATGAAAAAAACCTCGAAAATAATAACAGCAGATACCATATCATGTCTCCATGACAACCCACTATGAAAATAAGTCAAATATGAAACTTCTTGCATTTTTTCATAATAATTCCACCCGAAAAATTGATAAAAGCTATGCTTCATACTTTTTTCACAATTTTAACATTCTGCTGATACAAATACTCTATGGAAAAAAAATTTTTGATGTTCTTCTGATTAAAGGTGCCCCGCACGACCATCGTTAAAATTGAAACGTTAAAAAGTGTATAGTATGGCTTAAATTCAAAATAGTTATTATATTAAAATTTCAGCATTTCAAATTAAAGCCTCAATACTTGAACAATTGGTTTAATTGTGAATTAGGGTGATTCATTTTACAAGGCAAAACACATTCTGTCAAATCTAAACGCGCACACATTCTGTTGGTACCTTTTTATGTCTAAATGAGTTGTGCGAAAGGAGGAGCCGTGTGGATAACATTTAGAGGTTCCCTTTTGGCGTTAAATTATTATATAATATTAATTCTCATTTGGAGATTGTCTAATTTTTGAGGGTACGTATTCTAATTCTAATTTATTTAATTTTGAAGGCTACAGCTTGGGAATTGTACATAATGGAATGTTTAAACTTAAAATTGCTGGATTTTAACTTTAATGCTTCCATTTGCAGCTTGGTTTTGAATACTTCAAAGAAAAAAATTTCAGCTTCGAAAACTTGCATTTTTAAATTTCATTGACCGGTAATTTTTAACTTAGATTTTAGTGGTTGCCTTAGACTTGTAAATTTTTACAAAATATTTAAATCGGGTAATGACCGGGAGTATTTTTCTGAGATTTGAGTAGTGACTCTGATTTAAAAATTTGGAAATTCAAGTTGAAAGTTACTTGAAAAACGTTTCTAATTTTTCAGGAAATGTTCATTATGATGACCACTGTCGAGTTTGCCATCGCCTTGGAGATTTACTCTGCTGTGAAACCTGCCCAGCAGTTTTTCACTTGGAATGTGTGGAGCCTCCGTTGGTTGATGTACCAACCGAAGATTGGCAGTGTGGTTTATGCAAAGCCCATAAAATCACAGGCGTCGTAGACTGTATTCCTGATGTAGAAAAAAAAGGAATTCTCTGCAGACAAGAGCATCTTGGATTCGACAGACATGGACGAAAATACTGGTTCCTTACTAGAAGAGTTTTTATGTAAGTTTTACTTAATAAATATATTTTTAATAAACAGACATAAAGCCATAGACTTTGCTTTCGTTCCGTTAGGGTTCAGTTCTCTTAATCGACTCTACATATCAAAATAAACAATAAAATCTTCTAGAAATCAAGATCCAGTTTTCAAACTCTTTAATTTGATTTTAATTTAATTTATTTTATTTTATTAAATTTCAGTGAAAGCGAAGAAGGCGAAGTTTGGTACTACAGCACGCCTTTGCAGTTGGAAGAACTGATATTTTCTCTGGATAAAAACGAAATGGAGGTCGCGCTCTATCGCGAATTGTCGGATTATAAAGAAGAAATCGTCCGTCAGATGGAAATTACTGAGACACTTACCAATCAGATCAAAGGCAATAAGAAATCGTACCTCGAAGTCGAAAATGGTGAGTTAATGTTTTCAAAAAGTAATCCGTTATTTTCATCGTTAATTAAGAAACTAACACGAGTCATGTAAAGAATTTAAGATTTTTTTCACGCATTCCATTTGTAATCACACGATTAAAATTTTTAAATGTTCAATTCTAAACGCTCGAATAAGAAAATTGTTTAATTTTTGTTCGTGTTTGTGGTTTATTTGTGAAGACTAAAATTTCAAACTGTTCAAATTACGACGCTTCAGTTTTCCAAAAGTCATTAAAAAAATTTCCAGTTCAAAATTCAATGTTTAACATTTCCCATTTTAAAAATGACTCAATTTTTCAATTCGCTTTCACCTCAGTTTTACTTTGTATAATGTTTATTATATTATTTCATTTTGAAATTTACCACATGTTAATCAATTGAAACGTTCAGATTTAAACAATTTCTAATTTAAAGCGTTCAAGACTGGCAATATGCGAAGCGTTTAATATTAAACAATTTCAAACATAAAGCGTTCAAAGTTAGCTAATTTTTTCATCGGAATTGTGAGAATGTTCTTAAATTTCCAAAAATGATTTAATGTACAAGTTAAAAATGTATGTTTTACAATATTTGAAATCACAGAATCACGAATACTTCGAATTTTATTATGTTAAATTTTGAATGCTTTAATTTCGTAATCGATTTGAAGACATGGGAATGACAACTGGGACCAAAAATGAAATTTTACAGGATGAAGATGAGAAAAAAAATGTTCTATGTGGAAGGGGGGAATAACAAAATGGTCCTTATCCAGTTTTCCACAACCTGAATTTTAAAACTGCGTATTTTAAAAAAAATCGCGATCATATAGTAAGAACTTTTGCGGACCTGCTAAATATGTGCCAAAATTTCGAAGAATTTTCGAACTGGGTTTTAAGAATTTATGAAAATATGAGAATGACTGGATAAAGACCAAAAATAAAATTATTTCTATACTACATGATAAAAATTTTTCTCAAAATTATAGAATCATGTAGTCCATTATTTACAATGTTTCAGGGAAGTGGAAATACAGATCTTTTTTTTTAATTTTCTGTGTTTGAGAGTGGAAAAACCAAATGGTCCTTATCCATTTGTCATTCTCATTATTTTCAAATTCATTTTTTCGAGTGAAAGGAGAAATGATTTTTACATATTCCGGATATGATCCGATAAATAGTGTCCTAAATTACTTCAAATCGTTAAAAACAGAGTTCCGAAAAATTGGTCCTTACCCAGTTGTCATTCTCATGTCTTAATTTTTTAAGGCTTGTAAATGTTAAATTGTTGAATTTTCTATTCTACTCATTAGATATTGTTCAATTTTTGATGCTTCCAATTATAAATGATACAACTTAAAACACCGTCATTTTCAATTGTTTCAAATGTAATATTTTTCAATAAAAAATCGTTACGTTTTTCAAAAGAGCGCGTGCGATTAGAAACCGCACAAGTCTAACAAACTTAATTAGAAAATCTACAGTTTTTCACAATTCGAATTTTCAGCGCTTCAAAGTGAAAAATTGACAACCTTTTAGTTAGAAAAATGTTTACTTGTCAATATTAAGGAAGGATTGCAATTTAAAATCATTCAGTTTGGAAGCTGGAATTTTATCAGTTTGAAATGATTCAATTCTGAGTGTTTTTAAAGTTTTCAGTGTATAGAAAGTGTTATTAATTCAAAGCTGATCAATTTTGAGGGGTACTAGCTTTCAATATTTAATTCATGAATACTTCCTTAAAAATAGTCAGTTGTAAAGGTTTTTAATTTAAATATCGTCAACCGGAGTAAATATGGATCAGCGTTTATGTTCTATAGCTTTATGATTGATTTTTTTTGTAATAAGACTTTCTGAACATTTTATAAACAATATTCTTAGGATACTTAGGTTGACGATAGTTTACTTTTAGTAGCTCTCAAATTCAACCTTCAAATTTAAAAAAAAAAAGTATATATTAAATAATTTTTGTTTACCAAATTTAAAATTGTTTGGTTTTAAATTTAAATTTCATAATAAAAGCCTCAATACTTGGACAATTTTATATTGAAAATGTTCAAAATGAAATAATTTCAGATTGAAACTTCCAAGATTGGACAATTTTAAATCGAAAATGAAAATATTTTGGATTGAAACATCAAAATTATTCAGTTTGATATTTAAATCGTTTTAAATTGAGAAATTTAAGATTGAAACATTAAAAATGGGTGAATTTGAAATTGGAAACGTTTGAAACTAATAATGTTTCATTAAATAAATAAAAAATTATCATTATGTTTGAAATTTATTAATTTGAAATTAAAAGCTTTTTAAACAAAAATAATTTTGAAATTGAAAGATTTTTAATTTAATGAATTTAAAATTAAATAATTTCAGATTAAAAATTCAAAATCGTTTGGTATAAAAGTAAAATCGTTCAAAATTGAATAATTTTATTTCGGAACATGTAAAATTATTTTATATCAATATAGGAATATTTCAAATTCAGAATGTTTGAAATTTTGAATTTTAATATTTAATTTTCAATTTTAAACTTTTTAAGTATTCAGTTTTTTCAGTTGTAAAAGGCTTAAGATTTAAAATTGTTGAAGGCTCTCAATTTAATCGTTTAATTATTACCATAAAGTTGTAATTCTGACTATCCAAAATCCCATTTCAGCTCTGATTGTGAAGCAAAGAAAAGAGCGCGAAGAGCGCCTAGAGAAAGAAAAAGAAGAAAAACGCGAGAAAGAGCGCCAAGAAGCTGAGGAAATGGTTCGCAGAATCCACGAAGGCACCGACTCCCTAGAAGAGCGTCTCGCCGTTGTTTTAGGTCAAAGCGAGGACAAAGAAAACCAAAACACGCCTATAGTTTCCGACCAGGTTCCGGAAGTTGTCGGAGAAACCGTCGAGGTCGAGGGCGAGTCTGAATCCACCACCGATCTCGCAAAACTAACCAAAACCCCTTCCTCCTCTTCCGAGGATGTCGAAGAGGAAGCCGTGGAAACCGATGACGGCCTCAAGGTCAATAAAGACGGGAAGAAACACTCGATTGTTACTAGATCTAAAACCGGATCTCTCACTCCTCGGACATTTAACATGGACGACCTTAAACGCCGATCCAAAGAGGAACAGGAGAAATTTGACCGGCTAAAAGATGAAGGCGACAGTACTCGACTCACGAGACAAAAGGCCCATCAAATCGCCACCGGAACTCATCTTTTCAAACTTGGAATGGACAATAATTTCAAGTCCTACGTCAATCAGTACACCACCAACGTCATATCATTGAACAAACCGCAAAGAAATGAAGAAAGGGACAAAAAGCGACACCTGTCTCATAAATTTTCACTAACTCCTCTTTCCGAATTCAAATGGATTGGAAGCTTGACCGGAACTCGAGCGTTGCTTGTTTCTACTTTGAGGCAGACGATTCTTCAATTGGAAAGCAGCATTCAAGCTCCTTTTATGCACACAAATTGGCCTCTCCTTCGGAAACCCTGGACGACTGCAGTTGGCACATGCGTCAATCCTAGAGATTTTGCAAGAGCTTTGATCGTTTTGCAAGCTTGCATCAAACCCGTCGTTTTCGCAAACGTTTGGAACGAACAACTCGGGCATGTGAAACTAAAGAGGGTGACGGCTTTGGAAAGGGAGGAAAAAAAGCGTCAGGACAAGAAGGAGAAAAAAGAAAAGGAGGATGAAGAAGAGAGGAATCGATTAACTTACAACTTTGTTAAGTACACTTTGGGTTTGAAGCATCAGATCTGGAAGCAGAAGGGAGAAGAATATCGAGTTCACGGTCAATGGGGCTGGCTCTGGATTTCTGCAAGTCGGAGGTACAAACCCGCGGTGAATAAGCCGGGATTGAAAGCTGGGGCTCAGAAAATCATGGTCCAGATTCGAGACCAGGACGGAATCAAAATTCTAGCGCTGGATCCTCCAACTTATGAATTTTTGGTGAAGGAGTATTGCAAACCTAAGGAGGTTAAGGAAGTTAAAGAAATTAAGGAGGTTAAGGAAGAGGTCAAGGAGGAGATTAAGGAAGAGGAGGTGAAGGAGGAATCGAAAGCGAAGAGGAGTTTGAGGAATAAAAAGGAAGCAAAAGATCAGAAAAAGGATGCAAAAGAAAATGAGGTGGTAAAAGATCTAAACGAAAAGGAAGCAAAGGATTTAAAGGAGAAGGAAACTAAGGATCAGAAAGAAGAGGAAACAAAGGATCAGAAAGAAAAGGAAACAACGGATCAGGCAGACGTAAATGCAGAGGAAGTAAAGGATGAGAAGATGGATGTCGATCAGAAGCAAGAGTCGAAAATGAATCTCGCCTTCCTCGCCGGAATGAAAATCGAAAAGGTTTTTGAACCCATTGAAAGTTTCGAGGAGATTGATATCATGAAAGCTTTGACAACTCCAGGGCGTCTTCACTATCCGAAAATTGCCAAGAAATGCAGGATTGACGACTTTATGGCCAGAAGAACTCATCTGAAGTTACTCGAGGAACGGAGAGTGCTCCAGGCTGAAAAAACAAAGGAGGTTAATCAGAAAAATTCCCTGGAAGGGGAAGAAACAGAGAATAATGAGGAGAGTAGTGACACTGACGGAACTGAGATGTTTCAAAATATTTTGGCGGGCAAGCCAATGAATAAGACACTTTCGCCGTATGCGAGGGAAATGATGACGGTTGTTGGAAAAAGGATTCAGCAGGTGAGGGTGCAGTATGCGAATATTATGAGATTAGGGAAGAGTGGAAGATGCTATTCGAAGTTTTGCAACATGATGACACAACCGGGGAAGACGGTGCCGGCTGCGCAGCATTTGACGGCGAGTTGCTACTCGCCGATTTGTCTGCAAAAGGCGAGATTGAAGAGGGAGTTGCTAATTTTGATGAGGAAGGCAAGTGCGTTGAATAATAACCAGCTTCCGACCATTACGAAAACTGGAGAGCAAGGGGAGAAAAATACGGTTAAAGTGGAAGGGGAGGAGAGTAAAGATGCGATCAGGAAGGATTTGGAATCTGCGGTCGCTTTGGCGACTCATTGTTCAGAGGAAGTCAAGGCGGAGAATGTGGAACAGAATGGAGGCAATGCGAAGAAGATCAAGTTGGAAGTGGTGAGTAATAAAATTTTTATCAAGATGTTTCGGAATTAAATTCATTGACGTTATTGTGTGGAAAGGTTGTTGTTTAAGCATCTAGAAATCGTGTAATATTAGGCTGTTTTTATGCAAAAGGAACTTCGTCACATCTTTTAAGGATCTACAACATTCATTTCTTTAATAATACATTCTGTGAAATACAAAATTTACGGTCGAAATGCCACACTTTAAATTGATTCTCTTAATTTCACTTTAAAAATTACATTTTTTAAATGGAAATGTTCTGACATTTGCAAACTTGAATTACTTCAATAATCACTTACATTTCAATCCATTTTTTTATTGTTATTTTTAGAAAGATGAGGTGAAAGGAGAGGAATCGGAAACGACTGTCACAACGACAAGTAGTGTTGTGACAACAACAGTAACTACAACAACTAATCAGACTGTAAAATCAGTTGATGGTGTTGTTAAAAAAGTAGAGGAGAGTTCGGAAAATGCAATAGACGTAACTTCCGTTACTTCCGAAACGAAAACGAGGTAAGAAAGAGATAATTTATATAATATTATTTTTAGACTTGAATAGAAAAGATTTTCAAGACAAAAGATCAAACGCTATTAAAAAAAAAGTATTTTCCACAAAGCTTAAAATCGATTTATATTACAATAAAGGGTAAAAATCAGGGTGATCAGTGGCCACTAGACCGGGAATAATAGGGAAATGACAGTGAATTTATTTTGTTAGCGGGATTTAAAAAAAAAATGATAGAAAAACCTTTTCAATACTTTGACTTTGAAATGTTCAATTTGTAACATTTTCTTATTTAAAATTACTCAGTTTACAATGCTTAATCCTAAAATCGTTTAGGTCTATAAAGGCCTCGAATTCAAAAAATTCTTATTTTGAAGGCTTTAATTCGAAAAAAAATTTTGTCACTTGTTTTTAATCGTTTATTTTCAATTTTGAACGCTTTTAATTTAATTTAATTTTTTAGTGAATTTAAAGTGTATGAATTTTGTAAGCTTCGAGTTCGTGAATGTTTATTTTTTTAAAGGACCTTGTTCAATTTTAATGGCTTTCATTTTGAAAGAAAATTGACATTGTCTATGTTTGAGGATTCGAATTCTAATTTTTTCATTTATTTTTAAAGATGCCTTAAAATTGTGCAATTTTGAATGTTTCATTTTGAAAAAGTGTTCAGATTTGAAGCATTTAGAATGAAACTTTTTCAAGTTATAATGCTTCCAATTTGTAACTGTCCATTATTGAACCCTTACACTTGAAATTGCTGATTTTGGCATGTAATCTTTAATTAAAAATGTTTCGTCTTCAGAAGAGTTTTAATTTTAATGCTTTCAATTGTAGTTTAGTTTTGAATACTTCAAATAAATATTTTACAAGCTTTGAGAGTTTGGATTTTTTAATTTTTCTGTCCGGAAAACATCTTTGTGAACCTGGAAATGACCAGACATTTTTTTCTCATATTTTAGTGGTCATCCTAAAAAATAAAAAAAATATTTTGAACGTTCAAATCGAAAAAAATAAAATTCTATAATTCTAATTTCAAAGTTTAACTATATTTTTAAAATAGGAAGCTTATATCCTAACAAAAAATTTATTTTTTGCAGTAATAAGACAGGAAGTGTGACGGTGGTAGTAAATCGTAGAGGAAGAACGCTACAGCGAATTGTAGTTGCAAAGGAACTAAACCCAGATGGGACAGAAAAAGTATATACAACAAAATCCTCTCAGGGTAAAGTTTACTTGAAGAAAATCTCGATTTCCATCGCAGATAGGAGGAAAAAGAGAACTCCAGTAAAATATCCGCTGTGCTCAACTTTCTCCACGAAGACTAAACACCGCAGTATTCTTCTGCTTCCGCAACACGAGTTGAGGAAACTGGCAAGGCTTGGAGGACGGACTCCCGTTTTGGGATTCAATCACTCTGCAAAGGTTTGTTGGTTTTTTTTTAATCCAGAATTATAAATAAGAAAGGCATTTCTATTTCTGAAATGTTTTTTAAATTTCCTTACACATTTTATTTATATTAATTTGTCCTTTCAGGCAAATATGTCGGTGTGGCCTTATCCGTGTCCGAGGCCCTTGTTCAAAACCTGCTGGCTTTATCGAACCGTGGGATTGAAATCATTGGCCTCAGCGGCTCTACAGTTGCGAATTTTATGGGCATGCCTTCGATGGGACGACATGGCTGCGAAGCCTCTTTCCACTGACGGAAAACATCAGATTACAACTGATACGGAAATCATGTCGCTCGAAATTTTAAAACATCGACAAGTTGGGCAATTTATGGACAAGACTCAATATCTCCGAAGGAAGGTCGTTATTCCGCTTGAGCTTCCGAAACAAGTCCGAGGTAAGATTCAAACTAATCACGAATCTTCGTTTTTATACCCAATTTGAAAAATATTTTTGTTGACGAATGGACATAAAGTTAACATATATATTTACGACAAATACCTACTGCTTAAAACTAATTTTAACAACGGTGATAAATTTCACATTACTCACTTTCGAAGTTTTTTAATTTTGAACTTTGTTTGAGTGGTTAAAATTTCAATTTGTTCATTAAAACGCGTCAATTTTAAATAGTAGATTTTTTAAGCTTTCTGATATGAAGTTGTCCAATGTTTAACCATTTAATTCTTAAATTTCTGTTTAAAATTGGTCCATTTAAAAAAAAAACATGATCAAAAACTAAAACTCGAAAGTTTTACATTATTATGATATTATTTTATGAAACAAACATATCTTCCTTAATTTAATTTTTACCGTGTGGAACTCCAAATAGTTTGATTTTTAGATTTAGAAATCATTCAGTTCTTTCTCATCGAATTTATAGCGTTTTAATTTGGAACATTTACCCCCTTTATTTACATTTGAAGATTCTAATCGAGTTACATTTTCATTTTTTTGCAGAGGTAACTTCTATACGAAGCGGATTAAGGAAACGAAAACGACCTGAATCTCCACACAGCACAGAACCTCAAGTTTCCGAGGAATGGGTCGACGAAGACAAATTAGAACTTTGGGAAATTAAACAATACGGTGACAGGTATGATAATTTAAGTAATGTGATTTTATACTTTGTATTTCTAATTTGTGTACTTCTAATTCGAGTACGAAATTCTTTTTCGTATTCTATATCTCTGTCTTGGGTGATCGATTTTTTGTCGCTTTTAAAATACACGTTTTGTCTTCATTTCACTGTGTATTTATATTTCTTCTGGGTAGTATTCGAATTTGGAAGCTTAAAAATTTGTGAGTTTATAAGATAGTTAAATTCGGAAGTACATATTGAAATTTGAATGCAATTCAATTGGGGAAAAAAAACTTGAAAGCTTTCAAATATCTTCGATTTTGTACAGTTGTTCTTCACACTTGTCCTCCATTAATTCATTTTCACCCTCGCTTTCATTTCACAAATTCCTGTATTGTCTCTCTTTTCTAAAGTTGAAATTCGATTTTGTTCGATGTCCTTCGATTTAATTGGAATGACACGAGCACTTTGGTGTGCACAGAATCCTCTCCTCACATAACAATCACTCGATACTAACCCTCCGCTTGGCGTGTGTGTGTCCATTCT
The DNA here is from genome assembly GCA_032362435.1 of Melikaiella ostensackeni. Taxonomy (NCBI): domain Eukaryota; kingdom Metazoa; phylum Arthropoda; class Insecta; order Hymenoptera; family Cynipidae; genus Melikaiella; species Melikaiella ostensackeni. Next base: position 562,725 of record JAUMHM010000003.1, on the reverse strand, counting down.
AGGTTAGAGAAGGCTAATGCCCAGATTATTACTAGGAGCCGATCCGGTGTGCCACAATCGGTGGTGGTTGGTAACAGAGGAACTGCTTCCGCCACCTCTGGCGCGGATCAGCTCGTCAGTGGGAAACAAACTCCAGAGGAAATAAAAGAAAAAATGGAACAACAACTTAGAATGCAAAGAGCTGCTCATCAACAGAAAAGAGCACTTGAGACTCTTAAGAGTCCTGCAAATGGAAACTCCCCTGCTAATCAACTTGTCAAGGTCACGTCTAATTCGAATCAAGGTGAGAGATCAAAATCATTGTTTTATCTTACAGGCCTCAAATCGTGCGACTTTTTCGATTTTTTGCGATTTTTTAAAGAAAAATGCGACTAATCGACTTTTTTCGTTTTTCTCATTAGTTCGCTATTTTGTTTCAATTCATAGCTTTTGAAATTGTGTAATTTTAGGGTGACCGGTGGACCGGGAAATGACAGTGGATTTATTTTTTGACCGCGAATTTAAAAAAAAATGTTAGTAGAAAAAACATTTTCAGTCACTTGTGATTCAAACTTTAAACTTGATATCACATGAAGTTATGCAATTTTTAATGCTGCTGGAGTCAAATAAGGTTTAAACCTCAGAACCCGGGTTCGGGCAACGGATTTTTATGAATCTTTTTGTATTATGTAGCTAAGAGTAGATACAAAAAGTTAATCATCAAACATGTGTGCTATTTTAGAAATCATTTTTTCTTTAATTCAAAAAAATGAATATAAAGTTTAAAAACTTTAAAGAAATTAAGTATTAGAGCCACAAAAATACTTTTTAAATTGATTTTGGAGTTCCTTCTTATGATTGTAAGGTCAACAAAATTCAAAGTGGCGGGCCAAAAGTTTTTAGCATTTATAGACTTTTTAAAAAAAAAAATAAAATTAGAGTGTTGATATTTGGCACACATATTCCTTAAGCCATTGGAATTTGATATCAAACGAGTTGGAAAATTTAAGAGCTAGGAAGCCATAAGGAGCGGTGAATTGGCTGAAAATTCGGTATTTCTTAGAATCGTAAGCTGAATGATACAAAGTAGGAAGTAAAAACAAAAATTCGTGGAAACATTTTTAATTTTTCATGTCTTTCTGGAAAGAAGTTCACAGATTCAGGCGAACATGTGTCTACGTCGACTTTTGAACGGAACCCCTCCTGGCCCCCTTCGTGGACAATCGTGGATATTTCACACACACACACACACACACACACACCCAAAATGACCATGTGGTATATGGACGGCCCCCTTGAAAAACGAAAACCTTCTCGAAAATGATGGATACCTAGACTAAGCAACACATTGCATTATATTTGATAAAAATCCGTTGTTCGGACCCGGGTTCTAAGCTTTTTCATTCTTAACGTGTAATTTGAGTCCAGTATGGGTTTTATTTGAAATCCTTTTCAGTCTGTAACATTTTCAAGTATGAAATCATTCAGTTTACAATGCGTCATTCTAAAATCCTTCAGTTTTAAGAATTTTCAGTTTTTAGCCTTAATTTCTAATTGTTCATTTGGAAATTTAAAAAATTTTAAATACAGTTTTGAAGGCTTGAACAGTTATAAATTAAAAGTATTTAAAATGCAAAAAATTTTGTAGAAAAACGTTTTAAGTCGATTGACTGACTGTAAACATAAATTAAAGAAAGTTCTAGAACTTGAACCATAATATTACAAATTGAATAGTAATTGACTGGTAAACTTAAAAAAAAATTATCAATTCTAAATCTGTTCAAAGTTTAACGATTTTGAGTGAGCATACGTAAAAATTGCAATCGTTCAAAATTATATTGCTTCAAATCAAAAGCCTTAATAGTTGAAAAATTATCAACTTAAATTCATTTGATATAAGGAACCTACATGAAGTTTTAGTAGTTTTGAGTTTGAAATGTTCAATTTATAAAATTTTAAAGTTTAAAATTATGTAGTTTTGAAAACCTATTTTTAAAACGGTTTAATTCACCTCAAATTTAAAACTATTCCCTTTTTAATGTTTGAATTTCAAAATGTTAATTTTTAAGTTCTCCTAATTTTTACTTATTCAATATAAAACACTTCGAATTTAAATGTACAATTTTTAATACTTGTATCCGGAATTTTTTTTAACGTGCCGGCATTGCACGTACATTTTTTTTGCAATTTTAGCGGCCACCCTGGATTTGTAATTGCATGAATCCTTAAATGTTGTATAATATTTTTTTTCAAATTGCAATTTTAAGTGTGAAGAGTTTCAATCTTTAATAATATGAAACTGAAATTATTTGCTATCACACAATTTTGAATTAAGAGCGTTTAAACTTGATTATTTTTAATTTAAAGAGTTTTAAATCGAATAATTTTTAATCGAAATTTTGAAAGCGTTCCAAATTGAATAAATTATTTATTTTTATTAATAATAAATTTAATAATAATTTGGTGAGAGGTGCTAACTACTACTGAATTCAAGTGAACACCTGTTTCCAATTTCTTTTGAATTTTTTTTGAATTCCTTTAACGTTTTTTTTTCAATTCATCTGCAGGTTCCTGCGATTCTTAGAAAAAATGTGTCTACAATTTAAAAAGGATGCTGGAGTTGAAAATTTTTCTGTATTTTATTGAAATAGTTCAAATTAGAATTCCTTCCCAATTAATAAGAAATCTAATGGAAAAGTTTTAAGTTGGGAAGGGGATGAAGTTGAAATTAAATAAATGAACAAAGAATGTTTCGAATTTTCAAAAATTCTAATTTACAAAAAGTATGCAAATGTGAAAAACTTTGAATTAACAAAATTAAAAAATTAAGGCAACACAAGTTAAAAATAAATGCAACTTTAAACTTGTCTCATTTGAAAATAATCCAAGCTGATCACTTTTTTCTACAAGAAATTTTGAAATCCATAGAATTGGAAATTGGAATTCTTAAATCTGAAAATAATTAAGATATAATTGAAGTTAATGAAGTTTTCTAATTAAAAGTAATTTGAAAGCAGTTTAGAATTTGAAATCTTAAACTTATCAATTGTAATAAAATTAAAATTCAGGAACGCATCGGATTTCCAATTTGTAATTTGTTAAAGTGGATTTTGAAAACTGGAATTCCCATCTGAAAGTCTTAGAATTTCGAATAAGATTTCTGTATCTTTGAAAAAAATTCAAATTTTGGTATGCGCCTAAACACTTCAACTAACAGTAAAAATAGGCCTAGCAGCAATTTTTTAAGTCTATCTCTTAAAATCAAAATTTACTTCATTTGTGTGAATTTAATTTTCAAGTAGATAGGATTTCATGCTTAAGAATTAAATTGTTTAATATTTGAGTATCTGATACTGCTTTTTTTTTGCAATATCTTTAACAATTTCATGCGACTAATGCGACTTTTTAAAAAGTTTTCTAGTCGATCCGAGGTCTTCATTTCTACAGTTCCAAATGTTAAAAAAATTTTCTTTAGATAAGTTTACAGCTACGTAATAATTATTAATTTATTTTTATGTAATTTATATTCCTTAGACGGAGCGATTAAGGTTGTTACCAAAGTTGCTATACCAGCGACTCCGAATACAAGTCAAGGAAAATCGCAACTTACTTCCTTGCTGACGACGCCGTCGCAGAATAAAACTTTCATCGGCACGAGGCGAATTTACATGACAAAAAGTAAGTTTGACATTATAATTAAAAAATTATAATACCTTAAAAGGGTTCTTTTTAATGACTAATATTAATCTCTTCGTACTTTAGCACCGGACGGTAATACGCGTGTCATTTCGGGCCCGACGAGCATTTTACCAAAGAACCAACAACCACAGACACCGAATCAACAGCAGTCCTTAATCAAAGTCGCAAGCCAACCTGGAACTCCAAACGCTTCTCAAAACCAGCAGCGAGTGCAAATTTTGCGAGGACCCGATGGCAAATTGCAAGTTCGAGGACTTATGCCTGGTCAACAATTGGTGCAAATGCCAGATGGAAAATTGCATGTTCTTAATACGAATCAGTCGCCTCAAGTTTCAGCACAAAATCAACAAAATTTAGGGCCGAACACACCGACAGTTTCTACAGTTCAGGTAATTTGAGCACTTCATTATTAAAATTAAAATTTCAACTTGCATTCTATATACTCACGAGTCCCGCGTCCATAAACTGGAGGATAAAATAATACAAACAAAAAGTGACAAACTGCGAAAAATCGTTTTACAGGACTTTTTCAGTTAGCTTATAACGCATATAACGCTTTCCCGTTTATAACGCTTCTTTCTGTAGGTCCCTTGAAGCGCGTTTTATCGAGGTTTTACTGTATTTTTAAATTATGCATAAAATTCTAAAATTTGTAGTATATTTAAAAAAATTCATTGAAAACTTCTTTTCTGCGAAGAAAAATATTTTTAAAGAGTATGAAAAAGCTTATTCAAAGAACTTTAACCTGGACACGTCACATCTGCTTTGAGAAAATCAAAAAATAATACGGGAAATTTTTTTTAGATTTTAGTGATTACCCTAATCATGTTTATTTTATTTTTCATGTAAATCTACAAATTTTGTATGTTTCCAGATTGCGGCCAAGACTCCAAATACGTCGAAAATCGCCTCCACAGTTTCAGGAACACCGGTGAAAATAGCACCGTCGAAAACGGTAGTCATTCAGCAGACGCAGCAAGGAGACGTGATAGAACAGAATCAAACTTCGCCAAAATTAGTTCCGGCTGTTCAAAGGAAATCTATTGCTGCTAGTGGCACGACGACGCCTCAGAAAAATACGATTTTGGTTACCAGTAGTGGACAAATAGTTCAGGGATCTCAGGTATTAAATTTTCTTTTTATTTAGCATCCTGTTATTGAAGTTGACGGATTATTGCCTATATTAATGATTATATTATGAACTCAATTACATATACTTAATGATTTTCATTAATTAATAGGTTCTGCAAACTGGCGGTCAAGTTATCAACACAGGTCAAATTGTTGTTAATAATCCGGCTCTGGCACAACAACTCGCTTCAGGAAAAGCACAACTTGCAACGATAGGAGGTCATCAAGTTATTATCCGCAGCACTTCAACTGGAAATCAAATCTTACATTTGAATTCGCCAAATAGCGGAATTATTGTTAAGAATGCTGTGACGCCTGCTAAAACACATAAAGGTTAGTGCTTCTGAAAATATAAAGTGATTAATGGTATTTTGTGGTGTTTTCGGTAAAGTATACATTTATATTTTTGTTTTCTACTTCAGTTGCAGCACCTGCGGTGCAGAAGACTCCGGTAACGACTTCTGCCGAACAAGTCGGAACTCCAACGAACAACGTCGTACCTACTACACCAACTCCAACTACAACTCCAGCGACAACTCCGACTGCAACTCCGGTCTCAGTAACACCAGGAGCTCCAGCTCCAGGAAGTATAGAGGCTTCCTTGCTGGCTGATCAACCGCCAGGAACTATAATTAAGTGCGTGACGGCGCAAGTTATACAAACAACTCAAGGACCCAGAATTGTTCTTACTGGACTTCAAGGGGCAGACTTCACGCCCCAGCAACTCTCGATGGTTCAGCAACAAGTGAAGCAACAACTTTTGAAAGGTTAGTTAACTTTATTCAAATGCCAATCTTTAAAGATAATGATTAAAAAAGAATTTTAACTGAAAAGATACCATAACTTTTAAATTTGGACAGGAGAGAATTTCACAAGAATTTAAAATTAGATGATTTAAATAATAGAGAACATCAGCAGTGGAAAGAGGCTGTTTCTTGATATGTATTTCATGTCTTCTTACATGGAATTTTCAAAACTTATACAATTTAAAAAATATAGCATCACTTGCAATTGAATAATTGAAGGTTCAAAACTAAAGAATAAAAAATTTTAAGTATTCTTCTATTTCCCCACCCACCTTTAAAAAAAATATATCCCTTTTTTGATATTAAACTTTCCGCTTCTTCTCCTTAAATGTGAACTGAATTCGTAGAACTCAAGAAGTTTCTATCTCTTGAGATTTTCTTTAGAAGTGAACAATTCCAAATCTAGAGTTTTTATGAGCAGATAATTTCAATTTAAAATAATGATAATTCAAAGTAGCAGCCTTCAAAATTGAATAAATTGAAATTCACAACATTCAAAGTCAGACAATTTCCAAATGAGAAACATTTGAAACACTTTCAAAGTTGAGAAATTTTTATTTTATGCATTTTAAACTGATTTGAAATTAAAAGTGGTTAGAATTTTACAACATAAAATTGGAAGTCTTTCATATTGTATAGTTTGAAATTTCAGGGTTTTAAAATCTTATAAATTTTAAGTTGAACATGGAAGTTAGTCTCCTAAATTGAACAATTTTTAATTTACAGAATCCAAATTCAACAGATTAAAAATTCAGCATTGAATGTGAAAATTTTCATGTTACGTGCTTTCAAATCATGAAGTTCAGCTTCAGCTTCATTTAGCTTCAGATTTAATTACATAAACTTTCAATTTGCAATTACATATTCCATTTTTAACGTTTTATATGAAAAGTAGTTTAACTTTATAGGCTTTCAATTTGAAATTGTACTATTTTGAACGATTTGAATTTTTAACCTAATCATTTATAATATATTTCAATCAGAACTATCAAACTTTGAAAGTTTTGATTTGAAAATTTTTCTGATTTGAATTAGTCCTATTTGTTTACTTTTAATAATACTTATGGCATGTAATTCTGAACATTTGTAATTTAAAATTGTAGACAACTTTTGGGTCATCAGCGCTTTTAATTCCAAATTATTAAATTTTGACAGTTTTTAACTCAAACGTGTTCAATTTTTAAAATGTTTAAAATCAAAATTTTCAATTTTGAACGCTGAAAACTTGAAATCGATAAATCTTCATGGCTTTTAATGTAAAGCTGAACAATGTTTAACAGCTTAAAGGACCTCGCACAAAATTATATGTAAAAGGCCTTCTAGTCAAAGTTCGCTCAAGTTCTGTTTTCTGATGATTCAGGTGATGCTCATCAAAATTCGTAATGAGATAGTTTGACCGAAAGGCTTTTTCCATACATTTTGGGCGGTGTCCTTTGAAGAAAACCATTTTAAATGTTTAAATCTAAAATTATTCCATTTTTAACGCCCTAAATTCAAAATTTTTGAAGTCCAATTGTTTGAAAATTAAAATTTTTGAATTTCTAATTATTTTTTTTTTATTTTATCTGTGTGATTGTTTTCAATTTATAATTGTTCAATTTTGAACTTTTTAATTGTTAATTGTTCAATTTTTTGTATGTATCAATTTGGAATATCTCATAAAAGTTTTAAGTTTAAATTGGGTGAACTTCAATGCTTTTTAAAATTGAATGTTTTTTGATTGATTTTTGATAATTTAAAAGGCATCCAGTTTAAAATAATATCTTTCTAAGAGATTGATATTAATAACACAGCCCCACTAAAAAAGTTTATTGTCCTGCAGACTAGACCACCATTCCCTTATCTATTTTGACCCACTGAATCCAAATCCGAAAGCAGAATCTATCAGGTCAGGATTTTGAGAAAACGAGCCTTCTTGTCAATTTTTTCAAAACAACATAGGGCGCAAACTTGACGTTATAGAAACTTCTGGCAGAGCTTAGATGAAAGGTTGAACATTATACTTTGAGGTGATATTATTGAAAAAATTATTTCCGTCGCCTATTTTGAACGGTAACAGGTTTATGCTGCGCGCGCGCTCGCTCACCAATTTTACCACACAGGCGGAGTCGTGAGCGAGCTTGCGCGCACCAAAAACCTGTTACCGGTCAAGAAAGGCGAAGGAAGTCATTTTTCAGTATAATCATCCTAAAGTACAAGGCTTAACCTTTGATATAAGCACTGCTGGAAGTTTCTAGAACGTCAGGTTCGCGTCCTGTGTTGTTTAAAGAAAAAATTTTGAATCAAATTCTTTAATTTTTGAAGACCTTAGTAATTATTCAACTTTTGAAACTGAAAATTGTACCTACATTTATAAAATGCTTAATTCTAATGATTTTTCAGTTTAACGTTCGCAAATCCTTTATTTAGAAATTTTTGACATTCTGTACTTAAAGCTTCCGAAGTTGCATAAGTCTTAATAAATTAGACATTTTTTTCCATCTTACTTTTATGAAATTATACTAAATTTTCAATTATGTCTGATTTCAGCGCAAGCAAAAACCGGAAAACAAGGAGTTCTCGGTCCCACGAAGATTTATTTGGCAGTTCATCCTGCGCCAGGAAGTCAAGTTGAAACTCCCCAAACTCAAACCCAAGCTGCAGTCTCCAAAGTTCAAACCCCAACGACTGTTTCGAGCGTTAAACAGGAAACTGCGACTGAACAAAATTCTCCAACTCCAGCACCTGGTATGTTCGCCAGATATTTGAGAATTTAATCCTTTTCAGATTTTAGAAAAGATGACATGCTTTTGCTTATTCAAACAATGACTGCGTACTCATTTTTTATTTAATTTTGTATTATTATTGTATTTTTTTTATTTCTTAAGCAATGATTTTTTACTTTTAAGAGGCGCAAAATACAGAAAGAAGAGTTTTTAAATTTTATTTTATAAACCGTTAGGTCTTAAATTTTTTGAATTTGTTTTAATTAAATGTACAGAAATAATTTTTTAAATATTTTCTTTTCAGTAGTAAAAAAAGAGCCGGAATTCAAAACAGAGCCAAAATCTGCTCCTGGTTCGCCCGAAAAACCTAAAGTTGTTGTTCAGCAAGTCGGAAGAAGTGCGGAAACGGAAGAAGAGCCCCAGAGAGCAAACATGGCAAATGGCCAACAACCTCCACAAACTCCAAAAGATCAAAATCAATCCGCGTCTAATAAATTTATTATCACTCCGGATTACATTCAACAAAGTAAGATTTTTCATTTTAAAATTTTTAAAGAAAGGTCTTTTAAAATTCGACTAATTTTAACCTCGGGGGCTGTAATATTTTTGCTGTATCGAATTTTTAGCAATTTCAATTTTCGGGATGCTTTCGAATTACGGACGATATTAAATTTTGAAATGTCTCGGATTTTTTTACGTTTTCGGTTATAGAAATATTCCTACTTTTTTCGTTTTCTAATCTAGAAATGTGCCATCTTTCACTGATTAACAATTGCATGATATTTCTAGTAGGGCTTTTTCAAATTTCGGGATATTTTAAAATTAGGGACGCCTGAAATTTCGAAAAAATGTTAACTTAAAGAGGCTTTAATTTGAAAGCTTTAATTTTTTTACGCTTGCGATTTGTGAATTCATTATACCTAATTTGTTTTTATCTTTGTTTTTTTTTGTAGCTATTAAGAGTGCGTTGAAGCAAGAGAATTTGAATCCAGAAATCGAAGAGAAGTTGCTACAACTTCAAAGGTACCAGGAAAAGCAAATGAAAGGCTCGGACAATTCCGTTTCGAGTCACCAAGCTCATCATATGCCGATTACGACGACGCCGAGAGCTCCCGCGAGAAAAAGACCTGCACCTTCTTCTAACATTCCTTCCACACCCACTAGTAATTTACAAAATATTTCGAATAATAAGGAGGCGGAATTCGGCGAACCTCCGAAAAAGAAACCAACGCAGAGACAAGATCATCGAGACATGGCAAAGTAAGGAAAGCTGATTGATATTTTATTTTATTTTTACATTCTCATGTCAGTGAGAGTAAACACAACGCAAACAAGTGTGAATAAACACTGTTTTAAAGCCTAAAAAGAAAGAACGAGTTCGCTAACCAGCCATTTTTGACCAACGTTTCTGGTTTTATCTATCTAAAATGGTATTTAAAAAACAAAAATTTCATTTTCCAGCTAAATTATACGAGATACGAAAAAATCTTAAAAACAAAATTGTTCATTTCAAAAGGACCTACAAATTTGCTTAAAACTATTTTTTGATGAGGCGCATAGTTTTTTTTTAATCGTGTAAAATTTTATTTAAAAAAAAATTCCACTTCCTGGCAAAATTATACGAGATACGAAAAAAATATTAGAAAACCAAATTGTTCATCTCAAAAAGATCTACAAATTTGCTTGAGACTATCTTTTTGATAAGACTTCCGGTTTTTTGTTGTAATCGTGAAAAATGTTTTTAAAAATAAAAAATTCCATTTTCCGGTCAAACTATGCAAGATTCGAAAACATGCTACCAAACAAAATAGTTTATCTCAAAAAGATCTACAAATATTCTTAAGATCATTTTTTAATACTACGCATAATTTTTGTTTTAAGCGTAAACAATTATATAAAAAATAAACATTTTTGTTGAAACGACACAAGATGCAACAAAATATTTAATGACAACATTTTTACTGAAAAAAAAGATATACAAATTTCTTATTGACCATGTTTTCATAACATTGGCGGTTTTCGTTTTATTAGTTAAAATATGGTATCAAAACTAAAAAATTCAAATTTATGGGAACACGACACAAAATACAATAAAATGTTAAACTATATAATTTTCCGCGTAAAACCGAAGTCCCCTTAATCAGTTAGATTTTACTTTTATCAAATTTAAAATTTAAAAAAAAATTAAGGTACAGATATTAATATAACATGAATTTATTTTAATGAAGTTCAACATAATATAGAATATTTCGCGTTTTGCAGGTAAACATATTATCGAGCGCGAAGCTCAAGATCTTACAGACGCGCTTAAACTTGCGAGCGAAACGAGCCACGCGCGTAACTCACGATGAGAATGTGCCCGCGCAGCGGGCAATTTTTTAACATTTTATTTGACCTAGCATTTTTTGAGATCTTGAAAAAACCGGAAAGGAAAAGAAACTTTTTGTACAACTCTTAGTCTTGGAAAGGATCAAGTTTGTCTTTGCTTTTCTCCGTATCGCATATTTTTTGAAAAAATGTAAGTTTTTCATTTTCACAAAAGCTGTTGTCATTTTGTTAGTTTCCAATTTTTAGTACTTTTTTTACGGATTTCAAAACAGTTAGAAGCCCATCAGAATCAAGAAGAAAAAGTTAATTATCTTTATTATTTTGAATAATACTAGATTTAGACAAAATTGTGCTCGTTTTTTTTTTTAATTTGAAAAATAATTTGGTACCCATCTCTAACATATTTTCTAGGTTACAAAGAACATTTACACGAAGTTTCATGTTTTTTTTTATTTTGAGCCAATTGTCAACTTTTAAGTTGGATGCGTCCAAAAGTAAATAAATTGAATTAAAAGTTTCCATGAAGCAATTGAATTCCGAGCAATAAAAATTGAACAAAATCAAATAAAGAAGAATTATAATTTGTTCAGAAAATGAAAGTTTCGTTTTAAAATTTAAACTCGATTCAAGGAGTAAGTTTACTTCCTATAAAATTTAATGAATTTGAGTACACATTTTACTCCATAAAATATAATTATTACTTTTACAGGCTGCACAAACCTTTTGAGACGCAGGACAACGATCTCGCACTAAAGAATCGATCCAACAAATTAAAAGACGCGCAGGAACTGAAGAGAAGAACAAAAGTGACTTCTCAAATGAACGTTTTACTATTTCGACACAAGGAACTTCTCAAAAAGGACATCCTCAAGAAACGAGCACTTCTAGAGAAGGAATTGTCTATCGACATTCAGGTAAGATTAAATTTCAATGACCTTTTTGTGTTAATAATCATTTTCAAATTTCCTATTATTCTTCGGAATTTAGCGGCCATTGTGAATTTCGGAGTGTGTCCGAATTATTCGCCCAGGAACTGAATTATTTTGTTGACAGAAGGATCTCTCGGCGGAATTGGCGAGCAGAACGAAAGCAGAAAGGCATAAGCAGGACGAAGTGAAAGTCGGAACCCCAAAACGCAAGCCAACCCCGCAATCCGCTCAACAAGTTAGTCCCCCGAATCGAGGAGGAAAACCTAAAAGTCGAAAATCTCAAGGAAATAGCACCACTCCACCTGGAGCATCTTCCGCTCCGAACGCGAGTCGACTGAGAAAAGAGAAGCTATACTGTCTTTGCAGGACACCCTATGATGAAACTAAGTAAGGCTCTTGCATCTTCATTTAAAATCTTCTCTAATAAAAATTTAACATAATTCCAGGGCTCGAACTCGTGTCACTATTGACACACTATTTGACAATATTTTTTAACGATGCCACTATTTTGAAAAAAATGTCACTATTTTCTTGTAATTGGCCGCTAATGCCACTAATTCTTCACTTTAAGCCCTTTAAAAATATTTTCGAACTTCTTCGCTGATTGGCTAAAATAACACGTGTACCATCTTGAGTACAGAAACATATATTAGAAGATATTCCCAAGGGCTAATATATAGAAAAATTAATTTTAAATATTTTTAATTCATCTATTCTTTATTTCCTAAGCTTCAGATTTTACGACATTTTCGACTTTTTGAAGAACATTTTGTAAAAATTGTACCATTTTAATTTGTAACACTTATTGGTTGTACGTTTTAAAGTCAAAAACGTCCGAGATCGAATGATTTCAAATTCGATTATTATAAAGTGAACAAATTCATATTTCAATCGTTCTGTTTTAAAGTATAATTTCCAATTGAAGGAGTTTTAAATTCAGAAATTTCATTTAATCACATTCAAGAGCATAAAATATCAAATTGGAAGCATGCGAAATTGAAAAAGCTTAGAATTGAACAATTTTAAAATGAATAAGTCAAATTTTCAACAATATTTGAATGTGTGGTTTCAAGAATAAACAATGATAAACAAAAGCATTCATCTTTTATTAATGTCAAAAATGATAAAGTTTTCTGTTTTGAAAATATGTAGTTTGAATTAGAAATCCTTCCCATTTAATAAGAATTCAAAAAGAAAAGATTCGAGTTTGGAAAAGAATGAAGTTGAAATTAAACGAAACAGAAAATTGAAATTTTTCGACTTGGAAAGAAGTTAATTTGACAAAAAAAAAACTAGAACCTAAAAATTATTCCACATTGAAAAAGAGTTTAAATAAGCAAATTTTTTTTATTCGGACAATTTAAGTTTATTAGTTTCATTTTATGCGATTATTCTTCATTAATGATATTTTTCTCTTCTTCTAAAAGTCTAATTTTGCTGGAATGGAACTGTCAGCTTGAGGTGTATATATTTTTTAAATTGCCTTTGATAAAACCTGGAATAGCCTGGAATTTGGAAATCAACATTTTGTAGCAACTGTGGTATAAGAAGTTGAATTAAGAAGTTTTGTACAAATTTTTATCAAATGATAACAAATTATGAAAATAGCACTTTTATAAATGAAGTTTAGAATTTACACAATATAATCTTGTAGAAATTTAAAATACCTGCATAGAATGCAAAAGTATCAATATAATTTTATGGAATTTCTTTACAATACTGTTTTGTTCAATTTGTTTATGCCTTATGATTTCAAGAACATTAAAAAATTGGAGTTCTTTATCTGAAACTTTCACTCTTTATTCCCATAAAGTAAGACATTTTTCGAAATTTCATGCGATTCATGTCACTTGTGCGTTTAAAAAAATAATAATTTTAATCTATCCGAGACCCGCGTGATTTATATTATAATTTCATTATTTTTAAACATTCATGGCACTATTTTGCTATTATTTTTCAAAATTTATGCCACTATGGACACTATTTTTAATCTCTGAAATGAGTCCGAGCCCTGCAATTTGCATTCTTATTTTTTTATTCCCATTTTAATTTGAATTTTTATTCTATATTCTAATTTTAAATGAACTTTACTAAATTCTTCTGAAATTTCAGATTCTACGTGGGATGTGACCTATGCAACAATTGGTTCCATGGTGAATGTGTCGGTATTACGGAGGAAATGAGCAAAACGCTCTCGGAGTTCGTTTGCACGGAATGTCGACACGCGAGAGACACGCAGGAACTGTATTGCCTTTGTAAACAACCTTACGATGAATCTCAGTGAGTTTATAATCATGTCATTCATTATTATTCTTTTACTTTTTGTTTTATTAGAATCTAAAAACTTCTTGGTTTTTAAAACGTCCCCTTTAGGATTCCAGAAACGATTCCAAGTGTAATAACCGGGCAGTGGGAGTGATTTTTTTCAGTTTTGATAACTTTGAAAAAATTCGCTTTTAATCTCCATTTATTTAAAAATCTGGTGATCTTACTGTTTTAAGAATTTCATTCAGAATATGATTATTTTGAGTTTGATCAGTTTATAATTGAACAATTTTACATTTACCATATTGTAAGTGCAGAATTAATTACTTAGAAATTGAACAACTTTAAATAAACTGACATTGAACATAAAACGAATAATTTCAGATGAAAACTAGTCATTTTGAAGGACAATTAAATTAAATAGTTTTAACTGTAAACCTTTCAAAATTGAATTACTTTAGATTGAAACATTCAACATTATTTAGTTTATAATGGTGGGTTTCTAATTAAACGAACTTGAATTTGAATTGAATAATTTTGAATTAAGCCGTTCATAATTTCAATATGAAAACGATTATTTAAAAAAAAAATTAATGAAATGTATTCATAATTGTTTGCTTTCAATTTAGATCATTCAAAGTTGTACATTTTTCAAATGGATACCTTAATATTAAACAATTCTAAATTAAAAACGTTCAAAATAAAGTAAATTTACATGAAAACTAAATTCAAGTAGATAACTTTTAAATTCATTTTTTTTTTTAATGAATACATGATAAATGCTTCTATTTAGCATTATTTGTTCTTGAAACCATTTACATGCAAATATTATTGTTCAATTTTGAGCGTTTTTAATTTGAAATTGTACATTTTTGAAGAGTGGATCTGAAACTATTCCATTTTTTATTATTTTCAGCTTTATATATAATTCAATTTTCAAATTGAAAATTATCAATTTTTTTTTTTTTACTTCAAAAGGCTTTATGTTTAAAATTCTTCATTATTTTCAGTTCAAAATTATTTCATTTTTATTGGTTGAAATTTTAATTCTTACTGTAGGGTCAATTAAAAATTGTTTGGACTTTGAATTTTGCCCCACTCCGAATTTAAGGATTAATTATTTTGAAACAATTGTTTTTTTTTCTTTTTTTTTTAAATTTAAATTATATTTTGCTCTCCTTCTTTCTTCAGATTTTATATATGCTGCGACAAGTGTCAAGACTGGTTCCACGGTCGGTGTGTTGGAATTCTACAATCGGAAGCGGATAATATTGACGAGTACGTTTGTCCTAATTGCCAACGCAATTCGTCCGTGAACTTTGCAAATATGAAGAACCTCAACGCAAAAGATCTCGACCTTCTGAAAAAGCTGATCAAGTCGATTCAGGTTTTTATCTTTCATAATTTATTATTGTCCTTTACATTCTCGTTTTTATTAAAAACATTTGTCAATTAGTATATCATTTATAATTGTATTCGAGAATGTTAATATAGTATCTTACTCCATTTTTGATCTTCTAATTTTTATTCTTTATATTGCAGGCACACAAGAGCGCTTGGCCATTTATGGAACCCGTTGATCCGAATGAAGCACCGGATTACTATAAAGTTATCAAAGAACCGATGGGTAAGTTTTAAATTTCAATCCCGATTTTAATACATTTAGGAGTTCATATTGAGCCTATTTACACCGCAGCAATTTTTGATACGGTGTCAGTAACTACTACTCTCGGTATCTAATCAGAAACCTTATATTTATATCCAACGCTCCTGGTTGGTCACCGAGTGTAGCAGTTTCTGCTACCGTAGCAAAAATTGCTGCGGTGTAAATAGGCTCATTATGATTTTAGTTACGTGTCATTAAAATAAGTAAAAAATTAATACAAAATAAAAATGATTTTCACTTCATTGTATTGTAATGAAAAACCTAAAAAAGGCATTAAAGACGAAGACTCAATACTTACTGCTACTAATCAAACCGTTTAACTTTCAAAATTCTCGGTAATTGTTTTCCAAGCAGAGTTACAAGATCTGGAAGGTCTGGAAAGGTAATGGAATTTAAAAAAAAATTACAGTAGCAAAAATTGCTGCGGTGTAAAGAGGCTCATTATGATTTTAGTTACGTGTCATTAAAATAAGTAAAAAATTAATACAAAATATAAATGATTTTCACTTCATTGTGTTGTAATGAAAACCCTAAAAAAGACATTAAAGACGAAGACTCAATGCTTATTGCTGCTAATCAAACCGTTTAACTTTCAAAATTCTCGGTAATAGATTTCCAAGAAGGGTTGTTTTACAAGATCTGGAAGTTCTGGAAAGGTAATGGAATTTTAAGAAAATTAATGGATTTTTTTTATTCGCACCTACTACAAAGTCCTTATAATTAGTTTAGTACTTATGGTGAATTTTAAATTTGCTTATTGATACGGAGTGATTTTTTTACTAATAAGAATAATATGATTACAATTCCAGAATTTTTAAAAATTTTATACTAATGATAATGAGAATTGTTTAAAATTCAATAAGAATTGAAAAGCCCCTTTACATTCCCTGGTGGAAATAATTTCTATAAATTTTTACTAAAACTTATAAAATTTCTAAGAATTTATACGAAAATATCTGAATTTTTACGAAAATTTCAACGAATTTTTAATGCATTTTGAACTCTGAATAGTTTTCTTTGTAGAAAGCGATGATAAAAAATCTTAGATTTTCGTACTCTTCCCTAGAATGGCGTACACTTTAAGAGATTAATTTTTCATAGGAAGGATTTCGACGAAATTTGTTGTTGTATTTCTTAATTCTATTTAATTCACACAATACATCCAAAGTTTCTTAAACCCCAAAATGATGTTTTTAAATTTGCATCGTCTAAAATTTTGCAAATTCTGATACTGTGTCAGTTCGGGGTTGACGTGGATCACCCAACCCCCTTTAAGAAACCCTTAAAATTTTGTCAGTTTTCACGTATCTCTGCGTTTTCGAGAAATTTCAACAATTTCGGTAATCTGAATACTCTGGAAAAATTGTTCACGAAAAACTACAGCGTTCTACGAGGATAACATTTTCATATAAAACTGTAGAAAATTATCATTTTGGGATTCTATATTTCCTAATTTTTCGTAGAAATATGTTTACATATATTCGCTAAACATTGTAGGCATTCGTAATTTTTTACAAAAACCTATTAACAATTATGAAAAACTAAACCTTCATGTAAACCTTCACGTAATTTTGTAAGAAAAAATATGAAAAACTACACACTTTTTCCATACATTTTGTGCGGGGTCCTTTGTAGTTTTCTATGCCGAACTAAAACAAAATCTATCCATTTCCTACAATCATCTGTAAAAACGGTGTTTTCATATAACGTTGTGATTTGTCCTAAACAATTGTTTCACCTGGATTTACATTTATTAATAGTTGTACAAGCCATTGTTGGTAAATTAGTCTGCGACCAGTAGAATGTGTTGAAATGGAATAGATTTGACTGAATTTTTTAAAAATATGTCCTAGAGTGTTTTTAAAAGTAGACCTGGAAAACTTAGAAAAGTCATGGGATTTTGAAACTGGAATTCTGTAGCAACCATGCCAAGATTTGAGTTCTTGAAAATTTCGAAGCTGTAAAAACTTGCAATACAACTTTATTTCTTCTTTCGCAGATTTGCAGACGATAGAGTTGAGGATAAACGATAAGAACTACAAGAAACTAAGCGAGTTCATCGGCGACATGACGAAGATTTTCGACAACTGTCGCTACTACAATCCAAAGGAGTCTCCCTTCTTCAAATGTGCCGAGGCCCTAGAAACCTACTTCGTCCACAAAATCAAGTCTCTGAGAGAAAAGTTCTCTGAGGGAAAGTGAGAAATCAAAACCCGAGTGTAAAAAAAAACCCGAACCCCGAATCCGAACTTTAAAAAGTGGACGGACTTTCAAAGCTGCGAGAGACTCAAGTCGAGTCGAAACCGTATCTGTGCCAGTACACAAAACTCAAATTAGACCTTAAGCATCTAGGGCGAGCAGAGTAAAACGTACAGCCTACGTTTATTTATTAGAGCAACCGGTATCGCTCACGAGTCTCTTATCTCGGTGCGGCAATAAATATTGAAACCAGCATGTTTCCAAGGACTACAAAAGTAGCTACACGTGCATGCGAAAAACAGTTATATCACAGATTTAACTCTAAGTCAGTGCCATCCGGCAGCTAGAATGAAGAATGAATAATGAATCTAGGGCCATCGACTCTCTAATAATAATTCATCGATTCATAGCGCGCGAGCGATGCGTTCCGTCTCTTAGCCGTAAGACTACTTAGGACGCGCATAATAAAATGTACAAATTTGTTTATTGTGCTCATAAGTAACGATCGATTACTTGCGTTGTTTTAATCATATAAATTTTCTATAAAAAATTGTTTATAATACACAAGACAGGCGAAGCTCTAGCTTGTAAGAGAGGAGAAAAAACAGAGATGAAAAGAAGGCGAGAAAATTGTACATAGGCAAAGGCGCAGAAAGCTTTCGCTTGAGTAATCATTTGTGCGAAAAAGGCTTTTTTCCCACGCGAAGATTTATATTTTAACTATGCTTAGTATTACTGGAGAGAGAAGAGTAAGGAGCGGCTTTGGTAGATCGGAAAGTTCGCGAACACGAAAGTTTTTTTTCATCTGAAAACAAAATTTTACTGCTGCGCAGCGATTAAAAAAATGAAGACTTTGTGTATTCAATATTCGTTTTTCATTATTTTTCGATCCGTTGAACGCAGAGGGTGAGACTAGGAGAAATTTGATGACCGAAGCCCCTTTTTTTTTGGGAACTTTACTTACACTTTTTTCACGAAATTACTTAAAAGTTTAATTATCTGATGCCAGGAATCGAAGGCGCTTGTACAGTATTTTTAATCTAAAATCTCTCGGACCTGGCAGCGATTGATCTGTTGAATGTCACAAATTCGTTTCAGCTTATTTTGTACTGTATTTGCGATCATAGATTATAATTGTCAATTTCCTGAGTTTTTAGGCCAAGGTGGCTGCTTTGTATGATAATAATGTTAAGATTGAAAAAGAGAGAGAAAGCGAGGAATATTTTCGTTCCATTTTATATAAGTCTGGAGTTTTCTTTTTAATGTTACTTGTTTTTCTTTCTTTTTTTCTGTTTCTTTTAATATTTAATGATTTGAGAAACGAAGTGAGATTCAGCCATTGGCTGGTGTAAAAACTGGGAACTTTATTTGTCTTCGCTGCACTATTCATTTCACTATTTCACCGAAACAATCCTTCGCCAATTGCTTTATATTTGATCATGTAACAAGGTGTTTATTTTTCATTGGAAAAGAAAAAGGCAACAAAGTGTGATTACCTAAGTATATTCATCTCGACCTTAATATTACATAGTTTATAATAAATATATTTGTACTAATTTTAATCAGGAACTTTGTTGTTTTTATTGCACTACAATATAAATTAGTACGAAAGAGAGGTCGTATGTTTCTACTTCCTTGCCTTATTTTAATGATTCGTAGTTTCATTATTGAAGATAAATCTTACTTTGAACAGCGTTGGTCTCTCCTGGACCGGGATGCCGGTAATTTTCTATAAGAGGGAAATGACATAAATTTTTTTCCGGCTGGGAATTTTGTTAATTCTTAGTTTAAGTCGAAAAAGTTACCCAATCCAATATCACGATTCCAATGGAAAATTTGACAGTTTGAGCACCTGTCATTTTAAATTATTGAATTTTAAAGATATTGTAATATGGATTAATCTTCATGGCTTGAATTTTAATTTTTGAGTCTCTAATTTTTTAATTGCTTATTTCGGAACGTAAAACATTTTTAATCATACAATTTTTAAAAAATTGCATTTGAAGATAGTCTCATTTTGAATATTTTATTTTGTATGCTACAAATTTCAATTTTCAGAGTTTTGAGTTTTTAATGTCAAATGCTATTGATTTAAAAATGTACCTTTTTTAATGCTTATTTTTGGAATTGTACCATTTTGACGGAATTGAAAATTGTTCAATTTTGGCATTTGCAGGTTTTCAATTTTAATTGCGTTATATTAAACAGCTTAAATTTAAAAACTGTCAATTACTAAAGATCCAAGCTTGTATACATTATATTCAATTGGAATGTGTAAAATTTTTTAATTTTCAGTTCTGAATGCTTAGTGGGCTGAATTTTTTCAAGTTTGAGAGAGCTCTTAAACTTAAAACAGCCTAAACGCCATCTTTTACGAAACCCTTTTTATTGACTAAAAAATCTTTAAATTATAGATGTATCTATGTAAATCACTTTGTTAAAAAAGTGGAATTTAATTTTTTAAACAAATAAGTTCAACAAATTTCAAGAAAAAAAATTAAAAGAGAATTTTAAAAAATGATAATAATTTAAGGTGAATTTCAAGGATTTTAAAAAAATGAAAAGAATTAATTATAAATATTTTAAGGTCAATTCCAAAGAATTTATGGCGATTTTCGAAGAATTCATAGTGTAATCCGAATAATTCTTGGTGAACTCCAAGGAGTGTATGCTGAATTCCAAATAATTCCTGGCGAATTCAAATATATTTCAGGTGAGTTCAAAATAAATTCTACTATCAATCTTCTAAATGCAAAAGATTGGTTGGAAAAAATATTGGGTGTACTTCCGATTAAGGTTTACCTCCAAAATCATTCACACCGCGTATACCTATGTATTTTGATGCGCTGATTACGAATATGATAGTGAAAATTGGCGACTAGACGATTTTCATGGTGAAACCATGAAAACACCATAAAAATCATGGTTTTTGGCGTTTATCTCTGGCAATATGCAAAATTGAAAAAAATGTTTCAAACAAAAGTTGTAGACCTCATCGAAATACATATTTTTTGTTTCAAG
>JAUMHM010000003.1:521656-539149 GCA_032362435.1 Melikaiella ostensackeni | reverse complement strand
GTATCTGGACAAATTTCTGAATCTTGATATTTGGGACTAAAATTGTTCGATCAAATGAGAGCCTTCAGCGCGTGAAATTCGATCGAAATTATATAAGAGCCTTGTTCGAAAAGATTATACTATTAACCATGTATTTATTCCTAAGTTCCGTTAGAGTGCACAACATTTGAGAGACTAAGTAAAAGAAAAAGAAACGTCACGGGCCCCCACCATCAGGCGTACGGGCCTGATCCTTATCCACTTCATATTTTTAGATGTAGGCAAGCTGAATTACCTAGTTGTAGAACAAGTTGTTGATCCAATCCAGCATCTGGAGATAGGGTGGGTGTGATAGAAAATATTTGTCCCCAAAAATTTTGTATTAGGGGGGTGGGGAGTATAATCTTTTCGAACGAGGCTCTTATATAATTTCGATCGAATCTTACGCGCTGAAGGCGCTCATTTGATCGAACAGTTATATTTCGAGCCACGCTCTCAAGATTATACTATTAACCACGTAGAAGTTTAGAGATAGAAGGTCGCAAACTTTTTCTTGCTCTCTTATTTTTATTTGTTTTTGTAAAGAACAAAATTACAAACTATAAGTAACGCAATGAATAACGTCTTAATATTAACTTAATACTTTTTAACTTTGGGGATTAGACAATACTGCTCCTGCAAAACTTTGGTCGTTTGACATGATAGGCCTGCTGTAGACCTTTGCGAACATTTGGAACTCCGCAGTCCATCCCGCAATCTTAAAAATATTCTGTACAATTTTAAAGTCGATCCGAACAAAATTGACTGAGTTATCTTTCCTCGATTCCCACCCCGTCTAGTCTCATACGACGCAGCATAATAAACTTGAAGTTGTTGCGGTGTATTAATATTCAGAATAACTGTATTTTTCATAAAATCGAATATAAATAAACATAAAGGCTAGGTAAGTACACACAAAAGATAAGTAAAGACAAAAAATTTCATTCATATGTAAATTATACTTGAAACTTCGAATGCGTTTTTCTCGAAACTATGTTTTTGAAAACGGTGACCACAATTACTCGAAAACCAATTGACCGATTCACTTCAAACTGTGCAGACTTCTTTAATGTATGAAAGTACAGTGCTTGATCGTAGATTTTATTTTTTCATTCAAAACTTTTTTTTGTCGACCAAAAAATCTACGATTAAGCACCGTAGAAACTAAAAAACTAAAGCAATGCTCATGGATTTCTGATTTCAGATAACACGCTGAGAAACCGGAGTGGTGACCGCAGAACGCCTTTCACAGAACATCCTCCGACAGACTACGAGCATTTCCTTCATTTATAAATATTTTTTAATGAAATTTGGACAAAATATCAATAAAAATAGATACTTTCAAATGTTCAAATGTTTTAAAGAAATATATGCATATAGCGAATAGGAAAAAATTCCCCAAAAATACGCTTTCTTTCCTCCTCTGACTGTGACTAACCCCTTAATACATCTACTGATGGTTTGACTTGACACAGCTCTGTGCGGTTTTTTCGAAGTAATAAACAGTTCATCAGTTTCCCCGCGCAGGATTGACGAAACTTGAATATATTTAATTAATGTCGAAGCAACACATAGTTGTGGCTTTGATCGAAGAAAAGGTAAAATTATAACCGATTGTTCCTTACCTGGGGCGGATCTTTTTATAAGATCTTGGATCTTCATCTTTATTTCATTTGTCTTAACAACAATATTTTTCAACTGAATGCTTGCTATGGTCTGGACTGTCTGGGCAGTACACAACGAAAGTAATACGACGATTTTGAACGTTAAGGTAGGAAGAGGCAGCTTATGTAGAGGAAATAATTTTTCTACGAAATTAAATACTAGTAGCTCACAAAAAAGAGGGAACCAGGGCTTATTCGACCAGTTTGGGACCACTACAACTCCAGACGAACTCTCCGCTTCGATCTTTTTCAAAACATTAATTAGTACTGCGAAGGGGGGAGAGGCATAACATTTTGAATTAGGTCAATCGAAATTTGCCAATTTCCACTCCGTTTCGCGTTAGTTAACCTTGACAGAGCGTCTGTTTGGACATTTTCCTTGGATGATATGTAAGAGGCAAATGAAAAGTTGTTTCTGCGTTCCGTCCATTGCCAGATTTCCTTAGCGAGAGCGTAAAGGGTAGGAAATTTTGTTCCTCTCATCTTATTTACATAAGCAATCGCTGTGATATTGTCGATACGGAGTAAGATTTAAAATAATTATTTATAATTTATATGCAACGACTTTTAATTTTCGTCCCAGAATCCGTAGGAAGCACTGATTTTATCAGCGGCCCCACAGCCCGTATCTGACGCACCTGTAAAGATAGTTTTTGTGTATTATCCATCTTTAAGCGAGCTCTTAGCTTTCTTAATACTTTCTTGTCACCACAGTAAATCAGGTATTAGTTCAATAGGTATTGCAATTTTCATATCATAATTGAAAATATAAATTGCAAGTGTATCCTTGTATCTTACCAGTTGCTTCAGATAGAGCCATCCGTAGTCTTTACAAGGACAGGCGGCTTCTAACTTTCCAATTAGGTGAGAAAAATTTCTAAGTGTATGTATCCCAAGCTCGACCTCTCTTCGTCAGTAATCTGAACTGTCTTTATGAGTGAATCAGGAATCCTAAGTCTTTGCATCTTTTTGACGGGATTAGGCTACTTTTGCGCGTATTCATTATAACATCTAATGACTGTGAAAGAGACATGCTTTTTTCAATGCTTACACTACATTTCTCAAAAGAATCCTAGATGCAAAAAATGTCTTCTTCTTCTTCTCTTTCGGTGTGTTGCTTTAGCAC
Organism: Melikaiella ostensackeni; assembly: GCA_032362435.1. NCBI lineage: Eukaryota > Metazoa > Arthropoda > Insecta > Hymenoptera > Cynipidae > Melikaiella > Melikaiella ostensackeni. The sequence continues at coordinate 536,341 of JAUMHM010000003.1, read as the reverse complement.
TAGATCTGTAGAGACATCTGGGCATAGATGCCCCTTACTGGTAACAGCGAGACCTATACGGCCATGGCGAGTAATAGACTTATTTCATTTGTAGTATTTCAAGTGTAGATGTGGCGATTGGTGTTAAGCGTACGATAGGCAAGAAGGTTCGAATTTAGTTGTGCCCAAATATATATCTTGCACAACTTTCTGGGGTTTGCATGTCATGAGAGCGTGAGAGGTTTTAAGCATACGGTGTATGTGTAACTAATATTACTTGGTGAAGATTAAAGCGATAACAGAAGCTAAACAAGCAATTTTAAAGGAATAAAAACACACAGTTTTAAAGAAATTTCAGAATAGAGTAGCAAGCAGAGCTATTAGGGTCACAGAGAAAGCTCTCCACACAGAAGGGAGGGAATTTCATCATTTTAATTAAGAATTTTTCAAGTATTTTCCTTTGTTCATTGAAACGGGTACAGGGCCAAAGAACATCATTTATGTCCTCGTCAAAGTCTCCACAATGACAAACCCCAGAATCTACGAAATTCTTTCTAGCTAAGCTACTGGCAAGAGCATCATGGTTACTCCTGAGGCGTGAAATATTGACAAAATCACTTCTTTTTTCCAATTGAGACTCAAAAAACTGAGATTTCGATGAATCCGAAAAATAGTTCTCAAAACAATAAAGACCCACTCTTTTACGATCACTGCCCCGTTTTAAGTCAGCATTAGACAGATTATTCAGTTTATCAGAAATATGGTATACTTATGAAAGTCAGTATGAGGAATTCTGATCTCTAAAGGAGTACCAGTATTTAGAGCAAACCTGGCATGCTTGTCTGCAACGTAATTTCCAAAAATACCTTTATGTCCGGGTACCCAGTGAAGGCTCATCTTCATATTATTATTTGCTGCATAAGAAATGCGGTTTCTGATTTTGTAGATAAGGAAGTTTTTAGTTTTTATGCGCTTGAAGTTCAAGCAGGCGGATGATACGCTGCGAGAATCAGAGGCTACTATGGCGGGAGATATTACTCTTCCTATGATAACATCTAAAGCTTCGGAGATAGCAATAGCTTCAGCGGTAAAAATGGAGGAATGGTGGAAAATTTTATATTGTTCGAAAACTTGGAGAGGAGGACATGTAATTCCAATCCCTGTAAGTAGAGTATCATCTTTCTTAGATCCATCTGTATAAAAAATAGTTTCGTTTTTAAGATTATTTTTCCTATAATGATTGAAATCTAGATTTGGAGAAGGGCTATCCATCAACGTTTCACCGATTTGTAGATTGATATTAGGAGTTTCAAATTCAAGGGAGTAATCCAAGAGATAATTGATGGGAGCATGTGAATACATGATTTTGGATTCAAATTTATTGAGGTAAGTGTAAGCGTTTAGTAAAGAGGAAATCTCTCTAAAATTATAAGCATTATTTCTGGCGGTAATAGTCTCTAGACGGTAAAAAGAGTGAAGAAGTGGATGGTCCTCCATCGAGAAAACTTGCAGTAGACATTTTTTAGTTAGAAATTGGAATCGGTGGAGTAATGGAGGTTCTTTAAGTTCAGCAAACATAATTAGAATAGGCGTTGATCTACGCTAACCAAGAATAAGTCTAAAAATGCGATTTTGGATTTTACAAATCTGGTCATAGGATTGAGATTTATGAATCGTTAGGGCTTGGCATCCATACTCAAGGAAGCTTCTTATGAGAGCGTGATAGAGCATACGCAAGGTTCCAGGAGGGGCTCCCCAACTAAGTTCCTCTAAGGAATTGAATAATATTAATGATTTTATTGGTTCTCTCAATTAGCCGCGTAAATTGGGGAACCTAGGTTAATTCACAATCAGAGGTTACTCATAAGAGAGGGAAATTTACTGATTATGTGATAAAACATGGATCTTAAAAAGAGATGCGATTCTTGTTTGAACTAAATATAACTAATTTAGTCTTGTCAACATTCATCAAGGTTCCGTGACGAAAAGAAAATGACGATATCGTCAGCATATTGTAAAATTTTGCGAAGAGGATGGTTGTGTTGATGAATGTCTATTGCATATATGTTATATTACGTAGGACTGGAGACGCATCCCTGAGGGAGACCTCTCTTGATTTTTAAGGGTCCTGATTCGAACTGTTCACTCAGGAGAAGACGTTTCCTTCTATAGTCAGATTTTTAAAGAACCTACATATCTTCCAGGGAACACACAACTCTTGCATATCATTAACTAAAATTCTTGAAACCACCCCGTCGTAAGCCGCCTCTACGTCAAGGAATGGAGCAGCCGTATAAAAATCGTCTGCAAAGAAGGTATGGATTTCTGTAAATACAGTAGCCAAACCATTAGCACAGGATCGATTTCTCCTGGATCCAAATTGAGAATTGTGCATAAACATCTGGTTTTCCAACCACCGGTTCAAACGATTTGTGATTAATCTTTCAAAGAGTTTCAGGAAACAGGAGGCAAAAGCTATAGGCCGGAATTCAGACGAGTTCGGTTGCGGAACGAGAAAGACTATAGTAAGTATTTACTTCATGATTTAGGAAACAAGTCTTTATCTAAAATCAAATTATAAATTATTAGGAGTTGATTGAGGATATTTCCTGGGATATCTTAAATGACTTCATGATTAATTTTATCTAATCCTGAAGAGGATTTAGTTTTCAAGTTTTTAATAGCCCGTTTCAATTCCTGAAGCTTGAAAGGCATGAAGAGAGGATGCGAAGGTAGGGTCTCTACAGAGGGAGGTGGAGTATCAAGGAAAAGGTGGAACAGGAGGTAGATCATTTGGAGAAGAGCTAAACTCATAGAATGTGTCAATGAACTGTTTCATCTTTTTGGTAGTTTCTATGTTAGCCAAAGAGGTAGTTGGTGAAGAAGAGGTCAAAAGTCTATATCTGAAACCTAAAATCTTTTCCCAAACATTATAAGTCTTAAAAGTAGAAGTTAATGATGCACAATGAGATCTAAATCCTAGTATTTTTGTTTTTTTAAAGTTTCGCTTAGCAGTAGCTTTACATTTTTGGAGATCTATGAAATTTTCATAAGTAAAATTGTGCCGGTATCTACCAAGTTTAGCCCTGCTTAGTTTCTCAGGTTTGGTACACTTCTTATTCCACCATGGAGGAGAAAATTGGGTAATATCGCTTAGGCTTACTCTCGATTTTAAGACCAGCTTTATGAAGAGTATCATCTATTAGTTCAAAATATTTAAGTGGGCTTGAAGAGCCGACAAGGATGTACCATCAGGTTGTTCATTATTAAATTTTTCTCCTTTAAGGACATCATGAAAGGAACTCCAGCAGACTTTTTTAAGGTTATATTTATGGGGAAAAAATTCAAAGTATGAACAAGAAATTCCAAAGGTAATCGAGATGGGAAAGAGATCACTGCCCATTTTGTCCTGCTCGACTTTCAAGGAGCTCAGCGGGGCCAGGTTACTAGAAAGTATAGTAAGATCTATTGCCGATTTAGCTTCATAAGGTCGGGTAAAACGTGTAGCCGAACCATCGTTTAAAATATTAAATGTAGAATCTTCAATAGCCTTAAACAGTTCATTTCCACAGGGAGACGAATGAACACATACCTAGGATTGGTGATGGCAATTGAGATCCCCTTCTATGATAATGGAGGGGAAATGACCCGAGAAAAAATCGAAGAAAACTTCTCAGTTAATACTGTCATTTGGGGCTCTAGGATTTCTGTAGACATTAACTATGTATGAGTAGGTCACCCCAGTTAGATGAGATGGAGATAGCCAACGTATCCAAATGCTCAGGGACTTCATAGACAAAGACTTGGGAGAAAGGAATATCTTTTCTTATTGCCATTATCAGTTCACCGCCAATATTATTGGGGCAATTTTTTGGAACTATGTCAAATTTTTTAAAGAAGAAATTATTTTTGTTCTTGAGCCAAATTTCGTTCAATAAAACGACATCATATTTATGCAACATTCTTTCTAAGTTACTTCTTTTATTGATAATACCACGACAATTCCAGTGAACAATTCTTAATTTATTGAGGTTACCCATTGAATGTGAAACAGGAAGATATCGTATTATTAATAGCAAGATTTAAAGAAGACATCCAAAGTTTATAAACTATTTGCTAACTGGAGTTAGGATATTCGTGTTAGTTAGGAGGGAACTAATTAATTGTTCGAGGCAGACGTTTTTAAAGAGAAAAAGGATTGGAGAGAAGCTTTAAAGCAAGTCCATTAAAGAAGATATCATATTTGAGAGATTTTCAGTATTGATGGATGGAGGAAGGGGAGTAGGGAATCTAGAAGGCGAACTAAGAGGACGATTTGCTAAACAGACCCCGTTACCAAAAGGGCTAGGATCCCGCGACTACAGATGAGAGAAAGATCGCGGTTGAGTAGGATTGAGGTTTTTGGCAGATGGGGAGGGGGTTGGAGGAAAAGCAGAGGACGAATGATCAAAGGGCAAAGTGGGTTTCTTTATTGTGCGATTGTTGTGTTGTTCCAAACGGTTTGAGTTTGTAAGGATAGGATCAGAGTATAGATTTACATCACCTAAGGAAGGGAAATTCGAGAAGTTTAAATGTGGGCTAAAGGAGCCTTGGGATCAATTTTCTTGAGATGGAGCAGAGTGCATAAGATTTGCAATGTCACCAGGAGAAGTTTGCTCTCTATTATATAAGAAGGCTGCGGATTTAATAGCAATGTTCCGATAAGCTGCAATTTTCCGAATATTTTTTTCAGCAAGAAGCTTGGGGCATTTTTTATCGCCAGCCCAGTGGGGGCCGTCGCATTTTAGACATTGAGGGGATTCAGACGCTTTAGGGCAATTTTGTCTCTTTTCGTAGGGCTTTTCACCACAATATAGGCATCGTGGGTTTTCACAGATATTCTTTACATGCCCATGTCTAAAGCAACCATAACAGATCTTTGGTTGAAAGACGTAAGGGTCGACTCGATAGAAGTGGAAGTGAAGTTTAATGTCCTGGGACAGCGTTTGTCCGTCAAAGGTCACTAGGACTATGGTACCAGGAATAGTTTTCCCCTCATTATCCATCCAATAAAATCTTTTAGCCTCGAGAATAGGGACGGGGCTGAAGGCACACTTCTTCAATTTTTCTAAGGTCAAATCAGTTGGGACACCTCTAATGATACCCATATGCGTAACTTTAAAGTTAGAAATGGAAGCTTTAAGGTTAATGTTTATTATTTCTGAACTATCTACAATTCTGTTGGCTCCGGAGCCAGATTTGCAAAGAATTGTGATTCTACCTGGACCCTTCTTTTTACGTTTAAAAACTTCGTCTTTAAAGTTCTTGTGCAAGATTTTACCTAAAGAAAGGATTTGAGTAGCAGGATTACTAATCGGGTCTATTTCTACAATGAATGGGCCCTTATTATACTTCGAATAACTATTTTTCGGTTTGGGATTCACGTGGTTAGAGGGAGCATTATTCAGTTCAGTATGTCTGGATTTATTAGGGTAATCATGCTCTCGCGAGCCCTCAACCGGTCTCTTGCAGGAGCCTTCCCGAAATTAGCCTGTTTTTTAGGTAGGACAGGCGTGAAAGGATTGGTTCCCATAAAAGTAGGGTTAGAATTCGCGATACTACATTCTGAGTCTGCACAATTCTGATTGTTCTGTGTGGAGGCCATTTCAAAGAAAAGCTCTCGTTGAGTTTTATTAAAAACCTCCACATTTATACTATCGTCTATTTCGACATCATCAACGACAGACTCCGAATGGCCAAACGACCCCATACTTAGAGATCACGCTGGCTCAAGCGGCCGGCGATCCTTTTTGATACAAAACCAGAAAAATTCTTGATTTCGTGATTTCTCTCTTTTGACACTTCTCAAGCCTGCGCAAAGAATGTCATCGAGGAATATAAATATCTATAATTTGAATTTTAAATTACACTTCTATAATCAAACAATTTAGAATTAAATTCCTTCAGAATAAATTCGAAACACGAAAAATTAAGACAATTATTTCTCAAATGCAAGCCTTAAAAGTGATTTAGATTTGTTGAGGGTTGAAATGTTAGCTGCAACTGTGAAAACCATTCTTAGATTATCAAAAATGAACGTTTTCCTCCTGTTGTTAAAAATATTAGCGTATCGAGAGAAATTGCGTTATACGTCTACGGATGTGATAGGTGCATATTTCATCTTTTTTATCTCATTTTCAGATCAGAGGTAACCTTCAATATTTTGAGCATTGGAATTTCAAACAATCAATTTCAATATTTTTAAATCTTTATTTTCCGCAAGGACATCGTTTAATTTTTGTTCAGCTACTCTTGATACTCGTCCGCTTTGTTTGCTAACGTTTCCCTTATGTGCTGAACATAATGCAAGCTTGTTTGTGACGTTAGTCTATAAGTTTCTAATTTTGTGATGTATTCGACTGAAAATTCAAAAAAAAATTTATATGTATTCTAAGTCTGTACGCAAGGATGGATTCTTCAAGACAGTTTGAGCTTTTTTAAGGATTTAGCATCTTTCGGATTCAAACTGAATACAACAGAGCGAACTTCTTCAAAATTTTCTGCATAATATACTGCTACACTTAGCCACGTTTCCCATCGCATTATAACGGGCTCTGGTGGCAACGAATTTAGGATTTATTTGGCGAAAAAGAGAAGTTTGTTCAAAAGACGTAATTTTTTTAAATTTGCAATTAATTTATCTACTGTATTGTAATACAGACGACTTGCTTCAGCAACGCGATAAAGGCGATATACGAAACATGCAATGTGCAACATTTTTGGAAAAAGTTTTTTCAAATCATCACCAGATTTAACCATGTAAGCTGCTATATCTAATAAAAACAACAAAACTCTATTGTACTGAATATCTTTAGGCCATAGCAACTGCATTGCATCGTAAAAAATATCAGCTATTGTTGCATTATTCGCTGCACTGAGTTCTTCGGATGCTTATGAATAATATACTCCAGACTTACTGCCATCTAAAACTCCAACGATTACGTTTGCTACTTTTCTACCGCAAGAATCAGAAGTTTCATCAATTAATATCAAGATATAATTATTACCGATTCTGTTGCGAATTTAATTTAAAGTCCGATCGTACAATTTGGATACAAATATTTTTCTCAAAGTGGATTCTTCAGGAACGTCTTTGCCGGTATAGGTTCACAGAAATTTCTTAACAAAAAGATTATTTCCTTTTTTATTGAGATATCGGCAGCCAGAAACATTTGAAGCATGGAAGTTCAAAAGTTGATAACCGACATTTTTTTCAAAATCGGGTTTTTATTATTTTCGTGATCAACAATCAAACGTCAATACGAGATAATTTTTGCAGATTGTTTATCACGTTCTAATGTACAAAAAAATAATGGTCAATTTCGCACTTCTGATAACTCCACTGATGTCGAAAGTTCAAAATTTGACAAGTACCTATTCAGTCTAATGGGCGTTCCACATTTTTCGGGTTCTCGGACCAGTTATTTAGGACCGATGAGACTGGGAATAACATCTATCATAGAATATAGGTACTGCGGGTTCTGGAGTACCCTTGCATGCCGACGTTTTTGTTTTTGTTTACAGATGTATTCGACTTCAGTCTCTTGTTTACGTCAGATTTTTTTTCGTGCGCTCCAATTCGCGTTAAAAAAAGTAGTACAAAAATGAAAAAATTACAAAATTGCAATGTAAGTATTGTTGGCGAATCATTACTCTACGTTCATTAACCTTTTCATTTACCTTTATTTACCTTCATTTACCTTCATTAACTGCATTATCCTTATAACAGCGGAGCAATCGTATTATTTGACACAAGAGCAAAATAATCAATTGCCAATTGGAGATATCAAGTTTTGAACTGGCAACACCTGTGGAGTTATCATTGGAAATAACTTGATCGTGTGTATCTTTTCAACAACAACATACACATTTCTAAAACTTTAAGAAAACACAAACATGATTAATCAGTACCTATTTTATGCATTGGTTGAAATTTATAGTGATAAATGCCGAAATGCAATCGTTTTCTAGCGATCCTGCAAAATTTCAAAAATGTTCCTTATCAACTTTTGAACTTCCATGCTTCATTTCAGTTAAATCTTCATTTTATTTTGATCTTCGGATCTACTGCAATGCCTCTTAGGTTCAGAATTTTCAAAATTTTCATCAGAATTCAAAATTTCAGAACTTTTATCCAATGGTGATTCTGCTTTCCTTTTGTTTTGAACAGCCTTATAATTTTGGTTATGTGCTTTTGAATTCAAATGCCGGTTTAAATCCCTTGTTTTCTTATAACAAACTTTTAGATTGCAATATATACATATTAATTCCTGGCTTCCAGGCAGAAATTCATGAAAATCTCTGTAGTCTTCGGCTCGTCTGTTAAAAACATTACTGCCTGAACGTCCAGGAAGTTGATCGGACATTTGTACATTAATATTTTATATTTCTAGAAGTGTTTGAATAAATAAATACAAACAAGTTTGGAAAGAGCAAGAAAATTAATATAGCTAAATAATATCTCTATAGCTAAATATTATTAAAAACAATATCGAGAATAAAATCTAACGCGTTACATAGCAATGCATCAAGAACAAATGATGGTCAAACTGGGTTCTCCGCGTGTGAGAGCCGAGTAGCGCTCGCCAGCTAACTTCATAGTGACGCTAGTCCGCTCTCTATATATAATCGATGTGAGGTGCTTAGATCTGAGAATACCTATAACTGGCGTCATAATCTTTGTAAAAATGAAGGGGCTGGTACACAAACCGAACGACAGACAGGTGAATTGGTACAAAGTTCCTAGAAATTTGAAACGCAAGTATTTTCTACTTGACCTATGCACTGAAACCAGGTAAAAAGCGTCGGAGAGATCTCGAGATACTCGTTTACAAGGATTTTTGTGATTGGTACTCGATTTTGAATAATCAGCCTGTCAAAATGCAATTCATAACCGCTGATACATTTTAGAACAAAAGGATTATCTGTTATTTTTCGCCATTCCTTAATAAAGAAACTTGAACTACCTGCGACAATACTCACATCTTCTACTGTTTTGTCCTTATATTGGGGAGTTTGTTCTGTTACGGTTCGCTCTTCTGAACGTGTGGTTTCGGTGTGTGAATACCTTTTTTGTTGTTCTTTCCGAAGGAAAGGCGTGGCTTCTTCGGAAACCCTTGGCTTGCCTGGTTGGGGCCAGACTCGAACCCGGATGGGGAACCGAGTTTTTTGCCTTTCAAGAAGTACTTTGAGTGGGTTCTTTCATATTCGCCGTTAATTTCTTGATTGCTTTTACATTTTTTATCTTCGTTACGAGGTCACTTCCAAGGAGATACTCATCTGGTTTTGTTTTGTTAAGGATTTCTTTTGTTGCTTTAGAGAAAGCAGGTGTAACTATTGCTCTTCTTGAAACAGATTGTTTGTGGTAAGTGTGAGCTGAAGTCTGTAAGCCATGGTATAGCTTCTCGAAAAGTTCAGTCGGCTCAATACTTTCTTTTCCTGTATTGGGAGTAGAGGTGACTAATGCTATTATCATTATGGCTGAAACTATAGCGTTCTGAGTTTGTTTCCTATACTCATCCCTCTTCTTGGCTGATAAAGAAAGTTTGGCTTCGACTGGCGGGTTTATTTCAGGAGCTTCTAAAAATTGAAGCCTCTTGTAATTTGTCAATAACCCTTCTGAATCTATCTTTGCCATACCCTCTTCTATCCAGAATTTCACCCTGGATGACGAGGCTTGATGAAGAACTAAATCCAAGGATTTAGGCACAGGCGGATCATTACCAATGATGTCCTTGAAAGGTCAAGTTGAGCTTCAGCCTTTTCGGGGACGGGTGGCAGCTCTGTAGCCTCTTCTTTATCCGAATCTAGGATATGAGAAAATGAAAAGTCAGGCATACTCGTACAGCAGCTTGTCCAGTCTAGCCGCCTCTGCCCCTTTCTCGATGTCAGTGCAAAAGTTTGTCTAGCTTTCTTGCTTGGCCTTACGCATTGCACCCCTGTAATCATCTCTCATCGTCGTGAATGAGGTTCACAGTTATTTCGCTTTGTCAATGCTGGCACGTCTGAACCTCTTTCTGGTTTCCCTGTGATGCTTTTCGAGATTCCCGTTCCACCAGTGCGTCCTTCCTGCTTTCCGGATTTTTGTGGGTCGATAATTTCTTACATAAGTAGATTTGATGGCCTCCGTGAAAGTTCTGGCTGCCATCTCCAGGGTGTCCACATCCCTTATTAACTTGGGACCTCTGAGAGTGCACTCATTAATTCAGTGGAATACTGATCTCAGTCCGTTCTTCTTAGATTTCTGGCCCACGTAGGTCCCTAGGATACGGTAGATTCCAACTCGAACTCTATCTTTGAGTAATCTGAGAGAGTGGGTTCGTCCGAGATTCTCCACTTCTTCACTTTATCCCGAAAACTACAAATACAAGGGGTGATGTCAATAACCTCTTCCCTGACCGAGTTGTAAAACGTCGCGGTACTCCCCGTGTTGAGAATATCGAAATCAGTAGTTATCAGATATTCCAATAGGTCATTCCCTCTTGAGTTAGTGTCCGTGCTAACCCACAATGTATGGTGGGAATAAGCATTGTACCTCAACAAAAGTAGGGGACTCCTTACCTTGCAGTATCCTGCCAGTGTACGTACTTCCTCTGGTGGGTTAGTTCCGCTGTCATACGGAAAGTAAGCCGATCCCATGACTAGCTTCCTGATTCCTCTAAGATCTGTGGATATCACCAACAGATCTCTCGAACACAATTCTAGCAGCGGGACAACGTTGACTTCTTTCGCCGGAATGCAGGCTCTTGGTTTGGCCACCTTGGGGTCCCTGTAACAAAAACATGCCCCTCCCCCCTAGCCCCCTTATGGTATCTCTGACTAACCCAGGTTCTTGGATTAGTGAGATACCTGTGTGTCTCACAGCCATGCCCCTCTGCAGAACTACAGAGGCGCCTTCAACCCCACAAAAATTATCAGCAACCCAAAAATTCCTCCCCTTGCACTTTTAATGGAACAATTCCAAAATATCGTCATGCAAAAAAGTGTATAAAATTTTTGAACTGAGAATAGTTACACATGTCACCTTCAAAAAACTTCAGATTAGGTTCTCAACCCCACATAGTTTTTTAACAACAGCCAAAAACAACCGCTATCACTTTTAACGCCACAATTCCTGAGTGTCTCCATGCAAAACAGCTATAAAATTTTTCAATTAAAAAAAGTCACACCTGTCACCTTCAGAAAACTCCGGGTTATATTGTAAGTCCCACAGTAATAATTCTCAACAGTTAAAAACAACCCCTATCACTTCTAACGCAACAACTCCAAAGTGTCTCTATGTAAAATAGCTATACAATTTTCAAATTGAAAAGTCACATACGTCACCTTTAGAAAACTACAGGTTATGTTCTCAACCCCACATAAATATTAAAAAACAGCTAAAAACAACACCTATTGTTTTGAATCCAACAATTCCAAAGTGTCTCCACGTAGAATGGTCATAAACTTTTCAAATTGAAAATAGTCACATAGGCCACCTTTATAAAACTTCAGGTTATGTCTTGAATCCCACATTAATGATTAACAACCCCCAATAATTGACCCTTTTTACTTTTGACAAAACAATTCCAAAGTGCCTACATGTAAAATGGCCATAAAATTTTTAAATTAGAAATAGGCGCCCAGGTCACCTTCTGAAAATTTCAAGTTATGTTCTGAACCTCATAATAATCTTAAACAACCCCTGACGTTCACTCCTTCTTTTTCCAACGAAACAATTCCAAAGTGTCTTTATGGACAACAGCCATAACATTTTTAAATTAAAAATAGTCACACAAATAACCCCAGTGGATATCCCTATTCCCACGGTAAAAATCAACAAACCAAGAAATCACTCCTACCACACTTAATCAACCCCATCTGAGCTGCCTTTAACTGAAAACATAAAAAAAATATGTGAATAATAACGCCAGAAACCCTTGCAGGAGTCCAGAAGATATCCATAACTCCATAGTAATAATAAACAACCACAAGAAACAATCGTTATTACATTTAACGAACCCCATTTGAGCTGCCTTCAACTAAAACAGACAAAAAAGTTTTGCATCCAAAATAATGACAGCAAACACCTTCCCAAGCCTCTACTACATATCCTCATCCCCACAGTGGTAATGAACAGCACCAAGCAAGCACTCCTACGCAAATTACGATAAGTATTTTACTTGTAGCATTTTATCTTGTGCAAACATAAATTTTCCAAAGGTTCTAGACTTAGAAGAGAACAGGTATTTCAAATGTACGCAGAAAATTACAAAAAAATTTCGGCAATACGGTTTCAAATTTCAACTCCAGAATTGGTTTAAAAGCAGTCGACAACGCACAGTGTCACAGACTAGATCGTTCTTCTGAAAAGTTCATTTAAAAATTCTGTCAGTTGTTCCCACGCGCTTATTTTAAAATATTTTTCAGTGTTTTTGAATATTTTTCATGTGCAGTGAGCATTTCTCCTAATGAAAACGCAAATTACGATAAGTATTTTACTTGTAGCATTTTATCTTGTGTAAACATAAATTTTTCAAACGTTCTAGACTTAGCAGAGAACACGTTTTCCAAATGTACGCAGGAAATAACAAAAAATTTCGGCGATACGGTTTCAAATTTCAACTCCAGAATTCGTTTGAAGGCAGTCGACAACGCACAGTGTTGCAGACTAGATCGTTCTTCTAAAAAGTACATTGAAAAATTCTGTCAGTTTGTTATGATTTGCCAAAAATTACTGCGAATTTTGTGGAAATTTGCGAAAACTTTCAGAAATTTACGAAAACTTTCGGAAATTTATGAAAATTCACGGAAAATTTTTTAAATTTATGGTAGTTTACGGAAACTTTCGAAAAAGTATGGAAGTTTAAGGAAACTTTCGACAATTTATGGAAACTGATGAGAAAGTTGTGCAACGTTTTGGAAATTTGTAAGATTTTTTACAAATTGAATTCTTGAAAATGATGATTTATGGAGATTTCTAAGCTTGTCCAGTTATTATTTACGGTCGAGATTTCTTGTCACATTTTTGTAGCATTGAATGGTCTTCTTCCATTTCAGAGACCAAACTGTAGGAGACTGGTGCCCTCCTCAGTGTACTACACAAACCAATTATCACTGCTTTGGTTCTGGCTTGGTTTTCATACTTTCCTTTGCATGACCGAAGTTTGGTGGGACTGACATTATGAATGGATACTCCACCTTATGACGATTCAGCTGCTTACTTTGGACATGATTTTATACTCATGGAATAAATTTCTCGCATCAAGTTGTAGTTGGGTGTATACCTTTAACAATGAATAATACGAATAATAATGTACTTTCGGATAGGATTGTCACTTTTGTTGACGAAAGGCATGTTCTCGGAAAAGTTTCAGGCAATGAATGGAGATTGGGTGTTTGGAATGCTAGAGGTGTAAATGATCTTAAGGAAAAGGAATCGCAGGATACAATGTGTGTACAGAAGCTAAATGTTTTGTGTGTACTTGCGATCCTAGCGAAAGAATAATTTTACTCGGAGATATGAATGGCTGCGTTGGTGTACAATGCGAAGGTACCGACAGGGTACTGGGCCATTTCGGAGTCCCAAAAACGAACGGTAACGGGGATAAATTGATTAGCTCATGCTTAGAAAAAGGCTTGTTTATTACGAATACTTGGGTCAGACATAAAGAGATCCACATGTATACTTGGTGCAAAGGCGACAGCCACAGCATGATCGACTTTGTTGTAGCGGATGAGAGACTGCGAAGGCTTGTAAGGGATACAAGGATTATGAGAGGCTCTAAGTGCGGAATGGATCACTACCTCTTATAGTAGTTTCAAAAATGTGTCTAGGTCGAGAGTGGAGGAGAAGAAGAATTAATAGTAAGCCGAAGCAGATGCGAGTTAGAATAGAGAATTTGCAGAAACCAGAAGTACAATTGCTATATCTTGAAAAGCTGAATAAATATTTAGGACATCATGAAGAAGACTGAAAGACTAAATTGGACGATAAAAATGTAGAGGGTGCATGGATAATACTACAACATGGATTCTTCAAGAGTGCATCTGAAATGTGCGGCACCGCGACTGTAGAAAGAAAGGCTGGAGATGCTTGGTGGAATGATGAGATCCGCGTAGCTGTCAATGAGAAGAAGCAAGCGTACTCGAGAATGTTAAATAGTGAAGGTCTTAGCTATGAGGAGAGGACTAGGTTAAAGAATGATTACAGGGAAGAAGACAGAAAAGCCAAGATACTAGTAAAAAAATCAAGGATAAAATCAAAGCCTAAGAAAATAAAAAAATGCAAAGTGACTTGGAAGGAAATAAGAAATTATTTTAGAAATGGGTTAAGAATATTAGGAAAGGAAGTTCTACCACTGAGATAGTCGAAACTAAGAATGCTGTTGGCGAAATGGTGTGGGATTCGGACAAAGTGAATGGCTGTATGAGAGATTTTTTCAAGAAATTGTATGTAGGTCAAGCTATGAAGCATAACAACCTTCACATTGAAGAGAATACGTTAGACAATCCCGATGTAAGTAGCGGAAAAAGAATCAATATCGACATTATATCCGTGATTGAAAAACTGAAGAATGGTAATTCTGTTGGTATGGATGGTATCACCGCTGAAATGCTCAAGAGCGGCGACAGATATTTGTTTGTGTGGCTGAGCGAATTTATGAATACGTGTGCTGTGCATGGTGA
>JAUMHM010000003.1:502193-521556 GCA_032362435.1 Melikaiella ostensackeni | reverse complement strand
AAAAAGCAAAGAAAATTGTTTATAAAGAAACTTTTTTTCATAATAATAAAATTTGAGGACCAGACACACTTTTCTTAGTGCTTCTTGTTTAAATTCCCAAATTTTCAACTCGATGTGGCGCTTCGTGTGAACGTAAGTTGGGACATAAAAAAAGTATCGGTAAGGTAGGAATCTGGTCACGTGACCCACTCGTTACATGGCCTTAAGGCCATGTCATGTTAACCTCAAAATAATTTTTCGACATATTTCTCGCAACGTTTTGAACGTATTTTGAACGATTTTATACTCCTAAATTTCTGGGAATCCAAACGATTTTTAAAAAAATGTATTTTCTGAAATTAAGTAGTATACACACGTTCATTAGTGTCTTCTATTCATTTTCCCAAATTTCCAACTCGATATCTCCGTTCGTTTGGACGTGAGTTGTTGCGAAAAATATGTCCGAAAATAATTTGGAGGTTAATTTCACATGGCCTTAAGAGAAAAAAAATGTTGAAAATTCGAAGCGCAAAAAGTCTTTCTTGAGTAACATTCACTAAACTTATTTCAGTGTTTGAGTTTCGCACCAAAATTGAACTGCAGATTCACATTTTAAGCGCGAATTTCAAATCCGTTTCATCAATCATTTTTTGTAGCGGTAAATCGACAGCTTTTTCAAAAAAGGGGAAATGAAACATCAAAATTTAGTAACTTATTTTCTATTCTTGTAAACTATAAAAACGTGCACAGTACACAGTAGGAAAATTTGTAACCTTTGGTCGATAATGCAGTTAATTTAAATGTCTCTCGGTACTAGACTAGCAGATATCAACCTTCAGCAGGTATTATGAGTATCTTAACTCTTGAAGTAAATTAATTTTAGAAGAAATAATGCTAGAATGGCTTTTGAATTTCAAGGTGGAGTTAATTAAATTTTAATTTGTCTGTTTTGGCCTATAAATCACTATGGCACTGAAAATGAATTTATTTTACCTCAAAAAGTGTTTATCTAAACTTCTGGAAAATTTACAACTTCCCTGGCGGAAGTTTCGGATATAAATTAATTCCGAACCAATCCGAATTATTCCGAAATCTGTATCCGAACTAATCCGAATCAATCCGAACCTATCCCAGAAAAGTTCTAAATTTCGTTCGATCCAAATCGGTTAAAAATTAATCCGATTCAATCCGACTCAATCCGAAACAATCCAAATTCGGATTGAACCAAACCGATGTTCGATCCAGTGAATCCGATTCAGTTCAAACTCGGATTCACTCGGATTGGAAATTCAGTATATATCAGTCCGAGTTCGGATGGATTCGGATTCTTTCGGATTGAAAATTTTGTTCGAATTGATGAACAATCTTCTTGGTTCAGAACTCAACTATTTTGTTGAAAATTCGTATTTTTGGTTGAATTAGACTTTTTGCTTTCAAATTAATATCCTTTTTGATTGAATTATCAACTACATAAATTTTTCGTTGAGAAATAATCTCTTCTTTTTGGTTGAAAATTTATCTAATTGGTTGAAAATTAATTTTTTTGATTGAAGACTCATAATTTTAGTTGAAAATTCATCTCTTTGGTTGATAATCCAACTATTTGGTTGAAAATTCGTCTTTTCTGCTTAAAAATTTCCTGAGTTTAGGATATTTCAAAATTAGCTGAAATAGTTTGAAAAATGTCAAAATTAAATTAAAAAATGTATCTTCTGTTAGGAATAATGGAAGAAAAACTCAAGTTTATGTTAACTAACACTAAATAAAGAGGTCTCTTGTCTTTCTTTTATTTTCCTTTATTACGCTATTTATGGGTGTGAAAATAAATTATTTTTAAACTAATTTTTTAATCTCATCACTCAGTAATGAAAAAAAGTGAAACAAAAGCATTTAAATACCAGTAGAAACCCTGCAAATTCATGTTGAATGGACGAAAGGACAACATTAGGAAGCCAATGTACTTTATTATTATAGATTACTTAATCAAAAAGTTATAATAATCTAAAAAAAAGTATAAAACTCTCCTAGAAATGGAAAACAATTTGTAAATTGTATTATAGTTTAATAAGAGTTAAAAACTAATTAAACCTTTTTTTATTTCGTAAATCATAACAAAAATGATCCTTTAAGTGGAAAGTGACAGACAGGGTCAGACTCACATTACTTTTCAGTAAAAAATGTAATTTTTAGTACGCCCACAGTTTGACTTAAAAGCATTTTATCATTTTTCTAAATATCACTTATTAATTAAAGTGAATTCAATGATTTATATTTATATTTTTTTTTTATTTTGGTTTATCATTTACTAAAAATAGAAGTGTACCGTTTGAGTAGAAAGTGAAACGTCCAGTCAGGCAAGATTAGAAACTTTTCTGTTCTTCCAAAAAAAATACAATTAGAAGTAAAAAAAAGTTGATTGAGTATATAAATATGAATATATTTCATTATAATCTTTTGCACCTTTTCTTGTCATTACATACATTTATCGTGGAACTTTTATTATATTTTTTTGATACCTGTAGATTTATCTTAAAACTTGATAATTTTTTAATTATTATACGATTTCTTACTTGTACTATCGGGTTTCACAAACTACGAATGGCACCCACAACATGAATGTTTATAATACTTAATACGACACAAATCGGCTTTTAGTACCAACTCACAATGTGGATATTCATCAATGCACGTGCCATTATTTTGTATATCTGCAATGAATGAAAAATCAATTTTAAAATTTGTTTCATTAATGAAATTATGGATTTTGAATGTAAGAAATTATATGAGAATTCATTTAATAATTTAAAATTATAGGTATCAAATAAAAAATTCACTAACTGCTTTTTATAATTAATTTCAAATTTATGAAATAAGAAAGCTAGGATTTTCCTCACTTTTTGTAGATTTCACAGTAAAAATTTCTGGCTTTCTACAAGGTTCACCGATACAAAAGCGCTTATCACGCGGCTTTACTGATTCAGTGCAATTATTGCTATTGATTCCTTCGGAAATGCAGCGAACCAAACGAGTGCGTGTTCCAGTTCCACATGTCACAGAACACTAAAAAAAAAAAATATTTAAAGAAAAAATGAATAAATAAGAAGGAAAAAATGAATATTGATTAAGATAACAAATATTTGACCTCGCTCCAGTCTGAAGTAAACCATTCTGCAGAACAAGGATTCATTCTGCACTCTTCTTCCTTGATCGGCATTTCAGAATTGCAAGCACTATGAGGGACTATTTTTAAATCATTTCTAATCTTCGAAACGCAAATTACTTCTCGTTTTCGAACGCCAATTCCACAATTAGCTGAACACTGTGGATAAAATTGAATATTATGAAAAATGAGAATCTGAAATAGTCATTATTGATTAAGAAAACATAGTTTCTAAAATATTAACCGATGTCCAAGAGCCTGTGAGCCATAAAGTTTTATTGCAAATAGTTCCAAAACATTGTCTTGCCTCGAGAGGCTTTGGGACCCAATCACAAGAAGTTTCATTTGGAATGCTGCAGAAAATTTTCCTTGATTCTAATCCTGATCCACATTCGGCAGAGCACTGAAATGAAATGTTAATTATAGTTATTGCTTTAGAAGAATAAAAATGTCTTTTTTTTTACTCTGGGAAAACTTGAGGTTCAACAAGTAAGTTCAAAAAAAGACCTCAGAAAACGACGTCTTCTAGACTAATAATTTATTTTAATATTTTTATAAAAACGATCACGTTTCGAAAACCAGATGGTTTTCCTCATCAGATCTGTAGATGAACATGTTCAATTATAATATTTAAAAAATGACTGCAATAAATTCCATGAGATAAAAAATTATAAAAAATGGAAGTATACCTCATATGTACAGTTTTTTTGTAAGATAAGATTCAATGAATATAATTGTAACGTGGATAACAGAGAAGATATGTTATTGTTATATTAAAATTTCTTTAATTCTTAGTGTGTGAGTTCCATAATTGTGATAAGTAGAAATCTGTGTATAATACTGGAATACAAAAATTATAGGTGAGGATCGACATATTATGCTATTAGTTTGTATGAAAAACAATAAGAATACAGAATTATAAATAAATTGATAATATGATCCTGTAAAAGTTTTGTAAGATAGAAACTATTATTTAAACTGTCATACATATAAAAAAATTCGTAAATAGATATTTTTTGTGAAAACGGAGCGTGTAACCCGTCTCCATCTTGGAAACCCAGTTCACACAGGCACACATGCGCGCGCATGCGCACGCACACACACACGCACACAAAGAATATCAGTACAATACATCGTAGTCGAATATAGGAGTAAAAAGTATATAAAGCAAGAC
This sequence comes from Melikaiella ostensackeni, assembly GCA_032362435.1. Taxonomy (NCBI): domain Eukaryota; kingdom Metazoa; phylum Arthropoda; class Insecta; order Hymenoptera; family Cynipidae; genus Melikaiella; species Melikaiella ostensackeni. The sequence continues at coordinate 517,243 of JAUMHM010000003.1, read as the reverse complement.
TCGATAGAGTTGTTATTTAATAATTTGCATAGAGTTTATTGTTAGCTCGGTTTTTTGAAATGAAGTATAATTAATATTAGGGATGAACTTAGAATTCTTCTATTTAGTTAAGTTACAAATTCAACAATCTTATTATAAGACGTACTAAAGTGATCTTAATCGAAAATCAAGTTCATGCTGTTATTTCCGTCTTTTTTGATGAAAACCATTTCAGCAAAAGTACATGTATATATGTATAAATATTATTATAAGAATTTTTAAAAAAATTATTAGAAGTTCTTATAATTTATTTCCAATTCTTCATGTATATATCTGTCGCAAAATTACCTTTGAAGACCAGTTAGAAACGAGCCAAAGAGACTTCTTCTCATGAATCACAGGACAAGGATCGATTTTACAAATTTCTTCAGACCCAGGTCTGTTTGATATTAAACACGGTTCGTCAACAGTTGAACATGTTACGTTTCGAAATCGAATCCCTTGGCCACAAGTAACTGAGCACTGCAATAAAAAAATATGAATAAGGAAAAATAAATTACATGGAAAGAAGATAGAAATGAACACAGGAAACGAGAAACGATTGACCCTGTTTTAATCGTAATTGAGGTCTCGTGGATTGTGTATCTTAAGGAGGAATTGCAAATTGTCAACGATAGGTTCCCTGGCGAAAGTTTCGGATAGGAATTCATTCCGAATCAATCTGAATTATTCCGAAAACTGTATCCGAACCAATCCAAATCAATCCGAAAAAAGTTCTCGATTTCATGCGATCCAAACCTGTTAAAAAATAATCCGATTCAATCCGAACCTCCAATTTGAACCAGAATTTCAATCCGAACTCGGATTGACCTAAACTGATTTTCAATCCGAATGAATTCGATTCAATTCGATTTCGGATTCATTCCGATTGGAAATTTAGTATACATCAATTCGAATTCGGATTCATTCAGATTGAAAATGTGGTTCGGATTGAACTGAATTAAGTCGGATTAATTTTTTTTTTATTTGGATCAACCGAAATGGAGAACTTTTTCGGATTTGTTTAGATTGATTCAGCTTGGTTCGGATACAGATTTCGGAATAATTCGGAATGAATTCCTATCCGAAACTTTCGCCAGCGTTAGCCACGGTGGAGCTCGACTGACTTCAACCCAAAAGGGCTTGCATATCCCAGTTTTCTTCTGATCATACTTCTAGGATTTTGAACAAAAACTATTTTTAATTTTTTTCAAAGAGGTTAATGAACATATTTTTATGAAAATTAGTTAGAAATGGAATTTCATTGGTTTGAGCCATTTAACTTACCTTCCAAAAAAGTGCGGCGGGAGCGGAATATCTTAAGAGAACTGAAACCCTTCAATATTTTTGAAAAATGGTTACAGAAGTGGGGAAAAAAAGTTTTTTGAAAATTGCCTAGTTCCACTTCATTCCAAGTTTCAAGTACCTGTACAAGAATTAAAGTGTATGAAATTGTTTTTAAAACAAAAAAAAAATCGAATGTTCTATCTCTGAAAGTTTCGGATGTATGGTCCTTAGAATCCGATTTTGAGCGAATAATTAACAAAAAGATCTAGTTTTTGCAAAATAACTCGTTTCCTATTCTTCTCTGGTAAAAACTGCCACTAAATTAATTGAAGAAGACTCAATTTCGAGTAGATCTGAAAGAACATTGCTCTAGCTCAAACTGCACCGAGATAATGGCCTTCTGAAAATGACCCTTTTTATAAAATTCTGTGTAACATCAATTTTTTAAGTAAAATTTCTCGTTTTTTAAACAGACTCATTTCCTGAGCATGTCTTAATGAGATACGTTTGTTGACATGACATTTTTGTTTTTTATTAATGGAGTTATAATTTCGTTATTCTTACAGGAAAATTTGTATTGTTTTTTCTTAATTTGCTCAAAATTGAGTCTGCTTTAATTTCTTTAGTGGCAAAATTCACTTGCGATGCTCAGGAAATTAATCATTTTGGAAAACATGAAATTTTATTCAAAATATTCATGTTACACAAAATTTCATTAAAAAACGGGTCATAATCAGGTCATAATTTCGGTGCTGTTAGAGCTAGAGCAATGTTTCTTTAGATCTACTCAAAACTGAGTCTTCTTTGATTAATTAAGTGGAATTTTTACCAGAGATGCATGAGAAATGAGTTACTTCACAAAAATTTTTTTTTTTAATTATTCGTTAAAAATCAACTACTGAGTGCCATAACTACGAAACTCTTAGAGACAGAACAATCGATTTTTTTTGTTTTACAGTAAATTTCATACACTTTTATTCTTGTGCAGGAGCTTGGGACTTAGAATGAATTGGAAAGAAGTAATTCTCAAAAAACTAATTTATTCCCACTTTTTTCATCATTTTTCAAAAATATTGAAAGATTTCAGTTTTCATAAGATATTAAGCTCCTGCAGCACTTTTTTGGATGATAAACTGATGGTTTAAGGTACTACACCACTGTAAAATTTTCAATTTTTTTTTCACTTCCTTTTTCCCTTATAGTTTCAGAAAAATGTTGTAAAATTTTTGTGGTGGTATCTCGAAAATTTTAAAAGATACGGATCATTTTGTACGGCCCCGTCACGGATTTGTTTGTGCAAAACTGCACACATCAACAAATTCGTACATCGGACTTGATAACTTTCTTCCAAATTCAATGCTGAGTATTACTGAACAAAAAATATCGAAATCCGTAAAGAAACACTACCAGAACATTATTTTGAATAGTAAATTTTGATTTATGAAACTCTGGCTGAAATTCGTACCCCAAACTTTGAATGCGTTTTTCTAGAAACCATGTTTTTTGCCACTGCGGCAGAGGTTTCTTGAAAACCACTCATCCGATTTGGTTCAAATTTTTTGAGTGTATTTTTAGATAGATTATCTCTCGTCGTACGCGGGGATTTTTTTATAACTACTGCAGAAAGAAATTATTGAAAATTGAAAAAAATGCAAAAAAGGCCGCCATTCTGTCAAAAATAAGAAAAAATAAATAAAAACTCCTCGTGCTCAACGATAGCCAGTCTATTCGCGTTTATTATTCTTGTTCAACTTTTTGTTTCAGATGATCAGCGACCTGTAGCTCTAGCGCAGTAAGAAGAAACACAAAATTTTGTTCATTACCTATGTTAATAATTTTGATTTTATTTAAAAAAATGTTCATACAAAACTTGTAGAAATAACTTTTCCCAACAAGACAAGAAAAAGAAAACCTAAATCCGTTGATGGCTTTTCGAAATATTGAATGTCAAAAATTCTAAACTTCACAGTGGTGTAGTCCCTTAAGCCAATCATATTCCGCTTTTAACTTATTTTCATGAAAATATGTCAATTAACCTCCTTAGAAAAAATCAAACATAGAGTTTTCTCAAAAAGGGCTCAGGCGATTTTTTTCTTTTTGGGCTCAAAATGATCGCGGGACAACCCAGAAGTATAATCATAAGATAACCGGATAAGCTAAGCCCTTTTGGGTTGAAGTTTTAATTTGTGCCTAAAAATGATTTTACGAGTGTTTTTTGGAGTTCAAAACAATTATTGAATAATAAAAATAAATATTTATCGAAAAAAAAATTCTGATTGAATTTTCATCATATACAGTAGAAAAACACGTGTCCTGTCAAAACTGTTTTTTCTCAAAAAGTCAATTGAATTTCACACTAAACCTTCGAAGCATCGTTTGAAAAGTCATTTTAGATTTCAATCAATAAACTATTATTAACAAATTTATAAACAAATACCTATATCAGGCACTTTTGTGTAGACATTTTTTTTTCTCCATAACATTTTACATTTCATCCCTAATGATAGAAAGCATTATATTGAATCATTTTGCGAACAAATAAATCAGCAATAAACGATTATTGTTAATATTTTTATTGTCGTTTTAGCGTGAATAATTTCCAAATTCATTCCTTTTGAGGAAAGGCAGATTATTCAAAGCGAATTTACAGAATATATATTCCATACAAGTCACCAGTCTGATATTTTTATTAATTAGATTATCAATAACAATTATAATTATTTATTATTGCTGACATTTATTGATTTAAAAATCAAAACTTTACTCTGCTCATACTGTGAACTAAGATGAGATAAAAGACTTTCATAATACAAGGCTTGAATTCGGAAGTTACTTACACTAAACAACAATAAAAATATTAGCAATAATTGTTTATTGTTAATTTATTTGTTTGAAAATGATTCAATATAGATATATAATGCTTTCTATCATAAAGGATGAAATGTAAAATGTTATAGAGAAAAAAAAATTCTACACAAAAATGCCTAACCTGGATATTTGTTTATAAATTTGTTAATAACAGACGTCATTATTTTTGGATATATTTTATATTTTCAACAAGTGACATTAAATTGATTTATGGTAATATTTATGGTGTTAAATGAATAATTATATAAAAAAATTGATAAAAGGCTTCGACAATTCTCTTATAAATTTAATGCTGATCATTTCTAAAAAAAACTTTCAAACCGGTCAGAATTGTGACATGTAGACTATTTTGAATAATAGATTCCTGATCTAGCCGACTGTGGAGCGTAAATGCCAAAATGCAAATTTTTCAGGAGACACAAAAAACTGTCTAACTTGTAAACTGTACTAAGCGTAGCCCCTGCAAATAAGAAAACAGAACGACAAGGAGGTGAAGGGATCTCAGCATCAGGCGCAAGAGCGACGAGCGGTCATGGCATTTCCCACCCACGCTAGTCCTGTAAGTGGGGGTGTTAAGACCGCGAGAAGCAGATAAAAGCAGATGCTGGACCCAGATCCAGCATTAGGAAAGTCGAGGCAAGAAGATTCAACAACCATGGACCCAGAACTGTGAGACAAGAGGCTCCAACCTTCAAGCAGCAGGGATTCCCAATCTTACGAACCAGAGAGAGAAGAAAAGAAGAGAACTTCAACCAGTACAACCAAACTCCAGCGCAAACAACGAGCAGATGGAATACTCCTAGAAGTAAGGAAACTACAAACAACGATCTTACGGATTACCAGGAACGTATGACAGAGATAGCAAACAGCTAATTAAAGATAGTAACGCGATGAGGAAAATACAGCAAAGAACTAAAAGCCATGAAATCAGAAAAATCAAAAATAGATTCAGTAATGTTATTAATAAAAAAATTGCGAAGTATAATAATGCAAATTGGAGTAAGAAACTTGATACACTAGAAGTTAGAGATAATTCACTTTGGAAAATGGCTTATTGCCTCACCAAGCGAAGGAAAAACGAAATACCTATCCTACATGGACTACACGGCCTAGCCATTACAAATGAGGACAGAGTCGAACAATTAGCAGAAAATTTCGAAAAAGTTCATCACCTGACTGACAATTTTGGTAACAATGACACTGATCAAATTGTTAATAATATATATAAGGAAATTAAAAAACCACAGATCAGTAATGACGGTGTCGTATCAACAACTCCATCTGAGATTAGAAAAGCTGTGCTTAAAACGAAGTCCAAGAAAGCATCGGGCTTAGATAACATTCAGAACGTTGCCTTGAAGAACCTCCCCAAAAAAAGCTTTTGTACAATTCACATATATATTTAATTCCTGCCTCTTACTCTCGTTCTTTCCAACATTCTGGAAAAAAGCTAACATCCTGCTTTTTATAAATCTGGCAAGGACAAACTGTTCCCCCGAAGCTACAGACCAATTAGTCTCTTATCTACTCTAAATAAATTATTTGAAAAAATCATACTCACAAGGCTTAAAAAACATGAATATCTATATAAAATATTAATTCCTGAACAATTTGGATTTGTCGAAAAGAAAAGTACAGTCCTCCAACTCTTCAGATTAACAAATTACATAAGTACTAATTTCAATTTGCATAAATCAACAGCGCTTGTCTTGCTTGATATAGAAAAAGCCTTTGACACCGTCTGGCACAAAGGCCTTATCTACAAGCTTTCTAAGTACAATTTTCCAGTCTACATTTTAAAAATACTACAAAACTACCTTAAAAACAGAACATTTGTAGTGACTGCAAACAAAACGACCTCATCTGAACGTACAATAGCAGCTGGAGTTCCACAAGGATCTATCCTAGCCCCGGTGCTTTTTCTATATTATATTAATGACATGCCTAAATCGACCCACGTTAAATTATCGTTATTTGCGGATGACACAGCGTTATACATAGCATCGCGGAGAATTGGACTAGCCGTAGAAAAAATGCAAGAATATTTGGATATCCTTATCCAATATTACCATCGCTGAAAGATTAAAATAAATTCTGATAAAACTGAATTTGTAATCTTTAAGACAACAACTAGGAAAGAATTAGTTCCAGATCTCTATTTAGATAATAACAAACTTGTACCTAAGACTGAAGCCAAATACCAAGGAGATATCTTAGATCATAAACTTAAGCACCAGAAACATATACTAAACACTAGAAAAAAGCGTCCAGAATGATTGGTTTCTTGAATTGTCTTATAGGGAGACGCAGCAATCCTAATATTAAGAATAAATTGATCTTGTACAAGGCGATAGTGAGGCCAATTATGTTATATGCGTCGCCCATCTGAGGAAATACATGCGCCAGCAATGTTAAACAATTACAAGTTGTACAAAATAAATGCCTGAGAATGATAGTTAATGCTAAAATCAAAGATAGAAATACTGATATCCACTCGAAGTATAATATTAAAACTGTTAGAGATCAGATATTTGACTTGTCAGCAGATTTCTATAATAGCGTTTACAATATGGAAAGGCTTGAGGATGATTTCCATATATACAAAAATTCCAACTTAATGCCGTTTTGACAAAAATATAAATTACCTTATCAAATTTTGTTAGGAGGGCCTCAATAGTATTCAGTTTTACATAGTTTTAGGTTTTTTTAAATACTTTTAAGCCTTCGCACATCTTATGAGTTTTTTACGAAAAATTTTTTGCTCAAATTTCATCATAAAAATACAAGTTTTTCGAACAATTCTACAACAGAATCATAACACCATTGAAATAACAATAATTTATAGAGGAAAATCTCGTTTCACGAAATATGGATCTTAATTATATATATATCTCAAAATTCAAAGATGCATCTGCTGTGTATTACAATTTATGAACAATAAAGATCTTTTAAAATGCAAAATGCGAATGGATCGAGTAGAGCATCCGTGGTTAATGCACGTGCTTGACTCTTTCTTGGTTCTCGCTCGCGGAGAAAAAGAGACAGCCTGATGCGCAGTACGAAACTACGCAAGGATGTGCTCCGACCCAGCCGCCGTCTCTCGTGGTACCCCCTCCACTCGAGTTTTCTGTCATTATATTATAACGTTCTTGGCTCCGCTTCACCCCATGGCCAGGTGTATAGAAAACCTGCGTGAGTTTTGTTGTCAATTTGTTGTCAAGGAAACGTCCGTCGTCACTGTCACTTCGATTATACGAGGTTTTCAGTGTTTCCATCGTGACAGCAATTTCCACACACGTGTTCCAATGAAGTACACGTGTAAAAACAACAAATAATAATCATTTTCGAATAATTTTCTTAATGGAGAAAAATGGTCGTCGCGGACAGGCGGAGGACCCAGATTGTGTCCACAGCTGGTAATTTTTTTGGAATCCCCACTCATGATGAAGCAAAAATAGAAAATGTTTCTGTCCTCGACAAGTTTTTGGATCAATCAACTTGCAGGACTTTGTGTGCACATCCAGTTTCTGAAAATTCTGATGAAATTGTTTTAAAATTAACAAACGAGCTACCTGCTGGAAAAAACACTCTAGTATTCTTCAAGGTAAATATTTCTGAAGTCAGTCCTACCTAAATTAAAATTAATTTTTGCAGTTTTTATTATTCAACCTTCAATACTAGGGTGTCCGAAAAAATTTGAATTTTGGAATTTCGCAAACGCTACCCCCTAGATTTCTTCCTTTTGGCGAAAAAATACTGTCATAATTTTTTTTTATTTAAAAAAAATTAATTAGACGTTTCGCTAGGCCGTTTTAAGTCTGAAAATGAATTTTCTTCATTTTCGACTTTTAAAGAATACAAATTTTAGGCTAAAAAATTCTTACACCCCTATGTGTAAAAAAAAAATCTTGAATTTCGAAATACACAAAAAAGACATCTTTTTAGAGTTTAAAAATTCCTATAGTACTGTAAAATGTATTTTTAGATTTTATATTTTTGTTTTAAAAAATTCTTTCAATTTTCAAGAGGTGTGTGTGGGAAAAGTTTTGAATTTTTGTATGTTTAAACTTTATTTTATTGCGAATGGCGAAAAAATGTAGATTTTTGCATTTTTTTTCACCTTGTAACAAGTTTTCCTATGCTTACTAAGCTCAGTATCGCTTGGATTCAATGTGCGTGGATATTTGGCACGAATCCAATTTTTACTTCAGAATGTATTTAAACGAATTCAGGATAAATTCATAAGAATGCAGAAAAAATTCATAATAATTTAGACTGAATTCAAAACAATTCAAGTTGTATTCAGAAGAATTCAAGTGTATTGGAAATTCGTAATCAAATTCATAAGAATTTAGTAAAATTGGAGTGAACAGAATGGAGGGCAAATCCAATAGAATTTAAGTGAGTTGAAAAAAATCAATGAATTAAATAAATTCCGAGTAAATTTAGATGAATTTAAGTGAAATGAGAAGAATTTGATGACATTCATGAAAATTGAAGGTGAATTTTAAAAAAAATTCAAGTAAAATAAAAAGAATTCAAAAATATTAACAAAATTCATTGAATTCACAATGTTTGGAGTGAACGTAAAAAGGTCGAGGAAATTCAAAAGAATTTTATGAAATCCCTGAGAATTCCAGGTGAGCTTAAAATACTTCGGGGTGAATTAAAAAAACTTGAAAAACATATATAAATTCCACTGAATTGAGTAGAATTAAGTGAAGATAGATGAATTCAAGTGAATTCGAAAACATTCACGTAAATTAAAAAAATTCAGAGTAAATTAATATGAATTTAGAATAATTCAAAGGAATTAGATGAAATTCATATGATTGCCAGATGAATTTTTAAAGGATTCAAGGTGAATTAGGAAAAATTCAAAGGAATTCAAAAGAATTCAAGAAAATTCAGAAACAGCTATAGACTTGAATTAAATAGATTCGATGAAGTTCATATAAATCCAAGACGAATTTGAAAGAATTCAGGGTGAATTTAAAATAATTTCAGTGGATGCTACAAAGTTTTCTAAATTCAAGAAATTAAATTCAAAATCAATACAAATTTAAATTTTTCTAACGCCCAACATTCAAATTTAATTTAGTTTGATTGAATTCAGTTTGATTTAATTTGGTCGTTGGCTTATTTCTTTTCAATTTCCAGGAATTTCGTTGTATATTTTTTAAATTAAAAAAAAAAATTCACTGGATTCAGATAAGTCGGAGTGAATACAAATCTGATAAATTTTATAAGAATTCAAGTGAATTCAAGAGAATTCAGTGTAAATTAAAAAATTGAGAAGAATACCAAGGAACTTAGAAGAATTGAAAAGAATTCAGGAAAAAATAATAAGAATTTAGGGTGCATTCCAAATGAATTAAAGAAAGCAATTTTATATATAAAACATTCTATTGTTGTCAGTAAAATTTGAGTGAATTTAGAAGAATTCAAGGGAATTAGACGAAATTCATGCGAATTCAAGATGTATTTTCAAGAAATCAACATAAATTTAAAAACAATGCAAAAATTTAAAAAAAAATTAAGGAATTCAAAAGAATTTAAGAAAATTCGGAAATAGGCATGGACTTCAATTCAATAGATTCGATGAAACTCACACGAATCCAGGACGAATTAAAAATGATTGAGGGTGAATTTACAATGATTCAAGTGAATGCTACAAAATTGTCTAAATTTAAGGAATTAAATTCAGAATAAATAAAAATTTAAATTCTACTGTAACGTCAAACTTTTTAATTCAATTTACTTCAATTGAAGTTAATTTTATTTAATTTTGTCGTTGGATTCTTTTTTTTTTAATTTCCAAGAATGTCGTAGTAAAATTTTAAGAATCCAAAAGAAATTTTATTGAATTTAGATAAATGGGAGTAAATAGAAATCTCGTAAAACTCACAAGAATTCAGTGTGAATTAAAAAATTGAAGAGAATACCAAAGAACTAGAAAGAATTGAAAAGAAATTAGGAAAGATAATAAGAATTCAGGGTAAATTCCAAATGAATTCAAATGAATTGAAGAAAGTAATTTTTGATATGCAATATAGAAATCCGAAAAATCCATTGAATTCAGATAAATGGGAGTAAATAGAAACCTGATAAAATTCACAAGATTTCAAGGTAAATTCAAATATCTTCAGGGTGGATAAAAAAAATTGAAAATCCAAAAGAAAGTTGAATTCAGTGAATTGAATTCAGTGAATTTCAAGGGAATTTCAAAGAATTCAGGGTAATTAGCGACTATGAAGAAAAATTTGGACTCACCCCGCTATTGACACATTTTGACACTTTTTTTTTAACGATGCAACTATTTTTTCATTTTGTCTTCAAACATATTTTCAAACTTCTTCGTTAGATTGGATAAAATAACATACTCGCCATCTCAAAAATTTAAATTTTAAAAGATTTTGAAACTTTCAAAGGATTTCAAAAATTTTCGAAACATTTCAAGGGATTTCTAGAAATTTCATGAGATCCCAACAGATTTCAACAGATTTTTAAAGAAATTTTGAAAGACATCTATTACAAATTTCAAAATAATTTACGGGATTACAAAATATATCAAGGGATTTGTAGGGATTCCATCAGACGTACGTAAACAATTTCAATGGGCTTCAAAGGGTTTTGAAAATTTCAAGATATTTAAAAAAATGTCTAGGGATTTTGAAAGAACATCAAAGATATAAAAGAATTTCGAAGATTTCAAGGGATTTTATGTTGTCTCAGAGGATTTCAAAGAATTGAAAATTTGTAAAGGAATTTCAAAAGATATTAAAGATTTCCAGATACGGGATTGAAAAAGATTTCTAGGGATTTCACAAGATTTAAGGGATTTTACAAATTTCAAAGTTTTTCATGAGTTTAGGGCATTTGAAAAGATTCCGAGGAATTTTATGAGATTTAAAAGAATATCACAGGATTTTAGAAAATTTCAAGACATTTAAAAATTTCTAAGGAATTTCAAATGATTTCATAAGATTTAAGAAAATTCTAAAGATTCACCCTGAATTCTTCGAAATTTCCTTCAAATTCACGAAGTTCAATGGATCTCTTCTGAATTTTCAATTTTTTTTATCCACCCTGAAGATATTTGAATTTACCTTGAAATCTTGTAAATTTTATCAGGTTTTCATTCACTCCCATTTATCTGAATTCAATGGATTTTTTTGGATTTCTATATTTTATATTAAAAATTACTTTCTTCAATTCATTTGAATTCATTTGAAATTTACCCTGAATTCTTATTATTATTCTTGTCAATTTTACTAGATTCCTATTTACTCCCATTTATCTGAATTCAATAAATTTTTTTTTGGATTCTTGAAATTTTACTACGAAATTCTTAGAAATTAAAAAAAAGAAGAATTCAACGACCAAATTAAATAAAATTAACTTTAATTAAACTAAATTAAATTAAAAAGTTAGACGTTACAGTAGTCCATGCCTATATCCGAATTTTGTTGAATTATTTTGAATTCCTTTTTTTTTACTTTTTGCATTGTTTTTAAATTTACCTTGATTTCTTAAAAACTCGTCTTGAATTCGTATGAATTTCGTCTAATTCCCTTGAATTCTTCCAAATTCACTCAAATTCCACAGACAACAATAGAATATTTCATATAAAACATTACTTTCTTCAATTCATTTGAATTCATTTGAAATTCACCCTTAATTCTGTTCACTTCTTCTTGAATTCTTTTCAATTCTTTCGAATTCGTTGGTATTTTCCTCAGTGTTTTCAATTTACACTGAATTTTTTTGAATTCACTTGAATTCTTATGAAATTAATCAGATTTCTATTCATTCCCATTTATCTGAATTCAATGGATCTTTTTTTTTGGTTTTTAAAGATTTTACAACGAAATTCTTAGAAATTAAAAAAACCAAGAATTCAGCGACTAAATTCGGACACAAATTCAACTACGAAATCCCTGGAAATTAAAAAAGAAAGAATTCAACGACCAAATGAAATCAAATTAAATTTAATTAAACTAAATTAAATTTGAATGTTGGGCGTTGGAAAAGAATTCAAATCTTTATTTATTTTGGATTCAATTTCCTAAATTTAAAAAAAAATTGTAGCATCCACTAGAATCATTTTTAATTCACCCTGAGTTCTTTTAAATTCATCTTGGGTTCATATGAACTTCATCGAATCCATTAAATCCAAGTCTATAGCTACTTCTGAATTTTCTTGAATTCTTTCGAATTTATTTGCATTTTTCCTCATTTACCTTGAATTCCTTAAAATTCATCTAGCATTCGTATGAGTTTCATCTAATTTCTTTGAATTATTCTAAATTCACTCAAATTTTACTGAAATCAATGGAATGTTTTATATTAAAAATTTCTTCTTTAATTCATTTGAATTGATTTGGTATTCAGCCTAAATTCTTATGAATTTACTCCGATTTTTTAAATATACGTGAATGCTTTTTATTTCACCTGAATTCATCTATCTTCAATTAATTCTACTCAATTCAGTGGATTTTATATCATTTTTTTCAATTTTTTTAAATTCACCCTGAAGTATTTCAAATTCACCTGGAATTCTCAGGAATTTCATCAAATTCTTTTGAATTCCCTTGACTTTTTTACGTTCACTCCAAACATTATGAATTCAATGAATTTTTTAAATATTTTTGAATTCTTTTTATTTTACTTGCATTTTTAAAATTCACCTTCAATTTTTATGAATTTCACCGAATTCTTCTCATTTCACTTAAATTCATCTAAATTTACTCGAATTTTATTTAACTCATTGATTTTTTTTCAGCTCACTTAAATTCTGTTGAATTTGCCCTCAATTCTGTTCACTTCAATTTCACTGAATTCAACGGGAATTCTTTGATTTTTTATAATTGATTTTATTTCACTCAAATTCTTATCAATTTGGTCACGAATTTCCAATACACTTGAATTCTTTTGAATAAAACTTGAATTGCTTTGAATGCAGTTTGAATTCTTATGAATTTATTCTTAGTTTTTATGAATTTATCCTGAATTCGTTAAAATACCTTTTAAAGTACAATAGGAATCTTTAAACTATAAAAAAATGTGTATTTCAACATTCAAGATTTTTTTTATCATCCAGTGTAAATATATTAAATTTATTTATTATGAAGAATATTTTCTTTATATTTTAGAAAAAATCCTGTGTATGTTATTAAGAAAAATATGTTTAGGGGCCATTTTAGACCATTGGCTGTAATGAAATTACAAATTTTGATATTCTAAGCCCGATAATATCCTAAAAAAATTTTTTTCATAAAATTTATGGCTTATTCCTCTATAAATAGCAAATACTTTTTAGGGGCGAAACGATTTTTTAGCTTCAAATTTGTATTTTAAAAAAATCGAAAACTGAGAAAATTAATTTTCTGACCTAAAACAGCCCAGCGGAACCCTAAACAATTTTTAAAAAATGAAAGAAAATTTATGGCAGTATTTTTTCACCAAAATGAAGGAATAAAGGGGGTACTGTCAGTGGCGGACTGGGGGTCCAAGGGCGCGGTCCAGAAAAGACCGTTGGGGGCGCCAAGTGCCTAATGATACCAAAAAAAAGGTCATTCGGTTGCGGACAATGGGTGTTGTATAACGTGGAAGCTGAAAATATGTAAGAGGCACGCATTATAATATTTATTAATGTAATTACATTATTAACTTCAATCTGCAGGGCAGATCGTTAAGTCGTTAACAATTTGATACTAAAAATTTAAAAGATTACTCAGTTTTTCTGACGTTTTTGCCAACTCTTCTATTACTTCGTCCCTATTAATCTTTCCAGCCAAGTCTCGTTCTACGGCCATTAGCATACACGGGCGTAGCAATTCTTCGGAGATTGCACTTCTTAAGCGGCTTTTAATAATTTTCAATTTGCTAAAGCAGCGTTCGCATGAAACTTGAGTGCATGAAAGTGTCAGCGCGACTTCATACACTTTGCACAATGTACGATAGGCCACTTGATATAACCCATATTTTCGAAGCATGGCATACGGGCATCTCAAGCATTCCTTACAGTTTTCGTCAGTTCTTCGTAGTTCTTCGCAAAGGAATTTAACTCTTTCTTTGCTGCATGTTCATCTACCTTTTCAATGATGCAAAGAATAGATAAACCACGATCAGGAACTCCGTTGCGTTGTATATTCTCAAATCTTTCGGGATTTAATAAACTGCAGGTTTTATAAGCATCACCTGATTTTGATTGAAACCGTTCTTTTAGTTCGCTCAAGCACCTTTGAAGAATGGGATCAACTACTTCAACTTTCTGCTGCCATTCGGATCCATGCTTAGCGATAACGTCATGGCGCTCATCACCTTCAAACAAAATTCATTCATTCAGCTAAGATTGATAATGAGAATGATTAACTCAAAATGGTTAAATTTTTATTCAAGATTTTGGCAAAGCAGACTTGACAATAACTCGTGAATTTGAGACAATATTTTTGAAGAAGATAGGTATTGCAATGAAGTGCTGTAAAGGGAAACCGGGACATCGTGTCGACCTCGGGCAGAGCGGTTGAAGATAAATAAATCGTGCAGTGATTTATCATTACGCCATTTCCTCCCTTTAAAAAACTCAATTTTATACAAGGAATAAGCAGATAAAAAAGATTTTAAAAAAAATTATATTATTATATTCGGTTCGGTTTGGTTCCTTTGGAGTCGAACCGAAGGGCCTATGACAAAGCCACCGAACGCGTCCTCAGATTGCGGATGGAGGGTCCCTTTACCAAGGGTTTCTGGTGAATACGGTTACAAAAGTTAATAAGCAGTCGCGGACAATTGTCTAGGGATGGTCCCGCAGGAAAAACCCCCAAGCTAAGGCGTGAACAACCGTGCCGAAAGCTGAATGGCACGGGTGATGT
>JAUMHM010000003.1:462239-478145 GCA_032362435.1 Melikaiella ostensackeni | reverse complement strand
TATTGATGGCGCATATGAGCGCATTTGCGGCGCAATTCAGTGTGCTAAAGAAATTCTAAAATTATGATTGGGGGGGAGGGGGCTGGTGTAACTGACCTCAATTTTTAAATGTATTCTACGCACACTTATTTCTTGGAAATTTAACAAATTTTCATTTAACAAGCGAATAAACGTCCAAATCAATAGAAAGTGTAGGTTGAAAGTTCGTTTGTTAACCAGGTACTTTTTTTTTGTATCTCGCATAGTTTTGGTGGAAAACTGATTTCTTTATTTTTATTAACATTTTTTATGATTAAAACGAAAATTATGCATCTTATGAAAGATTGGTCAGCAAAAACTTTGCTGAACTTTTTTAGACGAATAATTTTGTTGATTTGCATTTTATTGCATCTTGTGTCGTTTTTCCGAAAATGTACTTTTTTTATTTTTGGTGTTATTTTTCACGATTATGAGGAGAAGTACTCATTCTATTAAAAAATGGTCAATAACACATTTCTAGGTCTTTTCTTGGTGAATAATTTTTGTGTATGAATTTTTTTTCATATCTTGCATAGTTTGACCACAAAATGGAATTTTTGATTCATTATTTTTTTTCGGTAGATAAAATCAGAACCGTTGGTCAAAAATGACGGGTTAATTCGACTTCTCTTTTTGGCCCCTAAAAACGTGTGCGAAAGCGCAACTCTGTGCGGTTAGTCTTTTGAAAGTTATCTAGTATTCAGACGACAACGACAGATATACAACATCGTAAAACCTGATATTTTCGGATTTAGGGGGTCTTGAAACGTGAAGATTTCGTGAAATCCGCGAAAGTCGATTTTTACATAAAACCAATAACTTTTCATTATGATGAAAATGTAGAAAGTCTTGAGTCTGAAATATTTGGATGGACGTTTTAATCGAACACTAAAACTCTACTTTTCGCCAGACCATTGCATATATTTTTAATTAACAATAATGTAAAAATTGATACAATTCCTAAACCCATTCACTTGAATTGTTGCTTCCTGTGAAGAAATAGGTAAAAAGTGTAA
Source organism: Melikaiella ostensackeni (assembly GCA_032362435.1). NCBI lineage: Eukaryota > Metazoa > Arthropoda > Insecta > Hymenoptera > Cynipidae > Melikaiella > Melikaiella ostensackeni. The sequence continues at coordinate 477,111 of JAUMHM010000003.1, read as the reverse complement.
AAGACTTTTTTGTAGAGCATAAAATTAGCTAAAATTGCGATATATAATTCTGTGCTTGCACCCACTGTGCAGTAATGGTAGCGAGTCTTGGACGTACCAAGAAAAGGGTAGGAGTAAAGTGAACGCAGTTGGCATGCAATTCCTGCGGAGCATATGCAGTAAAACGCTAATGGACAAAGTCAGTAATGAGTGGGTTCACAAAGAATGTGGTGTAGCAGAAACACTGATTGATGAAGAGTGAAAGAAATTTGTTGAGATGGTTTGGTCATGTTGAGAGAATGGATGAAGGCTATTTGTTTCGGATATCTATTTATTACGAGTACTAGATTTAACAATAAGTACTTTTTTATCCGATAACTTATACAGTAAAAAAATAATACTAAAAATTGTAAAATTCAGATCAGTTTTCTTTAAATCCAGAGAAAATTAATTTAAAGTAAACCACTTTTAAAGTTTCTCAACTTTGAGCATTCGTTTTTACTGTGTGGGCAATAAGATTTACAATTAGTCTCAGATATTCTGGAGAGCTATTTTTACAATAAATGTTTTGATTTCCATAGGATTGAGATAAATATTAAATGGATTCATATGATCAGCATTTCGCCCATTTCTATAATGTGATTGCTGAACAGTAATCTTTTCTGATTGACTCAATTTCTTATCAGTTTCAGCCTCCCACTTCAGACGACTCACATCTTTACGCCATTGATTTCCAGAGAGATTTGTTTCTTCAATTGATACTATTGTAAAGGCTGAGAATATATCCTGAAAGGTAAACTTTTATTTTAAAATGTGAAGAAGTTATTAAATATAAATATGAAAATGAATAATATGTATTGTAATTATTACTGAGGGCTCATTTCGCCAATAAAACCTAAATGAATAAACAAAATTCCTTCAAATTCTAGTAGTTTTTTCAAATAAGGTCGGTACCTTTACATTGACCTGCACTGGAATTGAGTATTTTGAGGATTCACCAATTTCGAAAACATGTTCCAATCTTAGTAAAACACTATCATCCTTCCAAGGTTCCAATGTTAAGATATGGACATTCGGAGGCAAAGTTTTACTGAGACTATTGGCCTGAAAAACAAATATTCAAATCATATAAATAATTTATAATTATTTACAGGTACTGACTAGTATTACGTCATTTTCCATAAGGTTAAGTATAGTGCTAGGGCTAGTTACGGAAAATTCCATAACGGTAGACAGTTTATTATTTGAATAACATATAATTTAATTTAGATCTTTTATAAACTACAAAGAGCTTTCTTGGAAAAATTGCAATTTTAAACTATTGACCTTCATGTTGAAATTATCTCTCCATTCCGCAAAAGAAATGCTTCTAATAGGAGTAATGAAAATCCAAGGTTTCAGAGCCATTTGCAGAGCTTGATTTTTTTCTTCCAGGATAGCTTCATCTGAATTATCACCTAAGCGTACAGAATGTTGACCTTGAACAACTAATCCTTCTCCAAAAGCTTGTTCATCAAGAGCTTCCGACACTCCAAAATCATCGTCCACTAAACACCTTCTGTGCAACTATAAACAAAAAATATTAAAACATTAAAACTTTTCTTGTTTTTTATTTCTTGATGCATGAATATTGAGTAAAATAAATAAATTGTAAATGACTTCGAAAATATATCCAGAAATCATGTGGCACTTAATTGAAAATGTATATCGACGCCTCCATTTTGTATTGCTCCACGTCGCGCTTGATCACTGTATAGTATAGCTCCAGGTCCTATCTATGCTTATATACAGGACTTGGAGCGATACAGCGACCAAACTCGATGAGTAGAGCAGTACGGAATAGAGGCGTCAATATTGACTTGAAATTTTCTCTCTACCATCAATTCTAATTCTCCATCTTTAAGACTTGTGCCTCCTTCAGATCTATCAGTGAGAACAGACAGCTTCGACCCACTCCTTGAATCTTGCAGATACATTTTGGTTGTAATAGGATAATAATTGGATGAAATTGGTTCATTGAATGTTTGGTTCCAGGTGGCTCTAAAATTCCTCTTTCGCTGTACCATCTGTCGCCCATTGCTATCCGTATAAAATATTTCTTCAGATTTCAAGTTTGTGGTATATCTGGTAACTACTTCTCGACCAATATTATCCCTGAAATTATTAATCGTTCATTTGAAAAATAAATAATACAATTTCTTCCTTAAATCAATATCTTATCCTGAAATATTCATATGTATTATTTTTCTTTACGCACATACATGGAAAACCTTCGTTTGCTCACCGGTTTTACTACTAACGACATCTGGCGTAATGAATGATTACTATGTTGACATCTTGTTTGTTGAGGTTATTTTCGATGTCTGCAAACGCTGGCGCTGGTCAATCTTAGGTTTTGCATTGTAATTGGTAAAGAAAAATATTTTTTGATACACGAGGCCGCAAGGGTGAATGCTCTCTGCTCGTAAGAATGCACATCACTCACCCTACGGCCTCTTGTATCGAAATATAATAATAATCCACATTTACGCAATACGTAGTTCATTCTTACATTGATTTATCTGAGACTATACTAAGAAAAACTGCTGTTGAATGAATGGGCCACACAATCGCTTCCGTTCAAAAGCAGATCTTATTGATTGAAATGTATATGTTACTGGCAAAGTAGGAAATTAGGCATTGTTATAGGAATAGGAATAGAAACAATAAATATAAGGTTTATTTTATTCAATATCGAACGATATAAGATCATAATAAAGTACCTTTCTAATGGAAAACATAATTTACAAGAATGGGGAAAGCGGATAAATACAGAATAAATGAAATCACGGTCAGGAAGGTCTTCTTTTTTTTGCCTTGGTGTTGTTGCATTTTGTCCGAATAGCCAGTTTGAAAATCTTATTCTTTTTGGTCTATACCTAAAGGCTAGCTAGCTTTCGATCTATGAAAAATATGATTAGTTAATATTGTTGCTTGGCAACGGATATGATATTGTTTGTGAAACTTGGGAACAAAACAAAATTTGTCACAGAAGACAAGCCAACCTTAAAATATTTTTCTGTTTTAAAAAATAGCATCAAAGCCTTATTCAGAAATTTTTCGAAAAAAAAAGCTTTTCAAACTGGCTATTTGAGCCAAATGCAACAACACCAAATCAAAGAAGAAGACCTTCCTAATGATTGTCCTGTATTGACTTTTCTCGAATGATTTTTTCTATGCTTGGCAACGGATATGAAATTGTTTGTGAAACTTGGGAACAAAACAAAATTTGTCACAGAAGACAAGCCAATCTTAAAATATTTTTCTGTTTTGAAAAATAGCATCAGAGCCTTATTCAGAAATTTGTCGAAAAAAAAGCTTTTCAAACTGTCTATTTGAGCGAAATGCAACAACACCAAATCAAAGAAGAAGACCTTCCTAATGATTGTCCTGTATTGACTTTTCTGGAATGATTTTTTCTATGCTTGCGAAAAAATTATAAGAAAATTATGATTAGAATATCATTGAAGGCTTATAATGATTTTCCTATAAAATATTTTCGTAAGTTTTATTATGAAACCATGATAAGAGATCTTCACATGAGTGAGGTATGCTTAACGCTCACGATTCTTCTATTATAAGCATAAATGAACAAAGCAGTAGCGCAGGTATTCATACACTTTTCGGCTAGACACTTTTAAAGTCTTTATTGTGATGTATATTCCGTATAATTTCATCCAGTACACCATTGAATTGACCACCATGGATAAAGTGACAGCTAACACAGAATCAATTCAATTTTGCCCGAAATGACAACAGAGGAAAAACGTGCCAAGCTTACGAAAGAGCGCTTTGACGTTCAATTGACTGAAGTTCGAAGTAAAGAGGCAAAAAATACTGTGTCTTGAACAGACCAACAGTATAAGAAGTCATTGTCTCAAGATGTCAATGCAAAATCAGGGTAAAAGAAAAAAAGTAATGATCACTGGTTGTTAAAAAGATGCGATATGTTAGTCGTGAATCAAAAACAGAAACTCATTTATCCACTGAAAAACGAGAAAAGTGATATTTTCTATTAGGGATCATTCATAAATTACGTGACGCGTTTTTCTTTTCTTTATATCGTTGTATTCTTTTTCTCTTTACGGAAATAATATCCTCATCTTTATTTAAGCAAAAGAAAAACTTGTCACGTAATTAATGAATGATCTCTTATGTACCTGACAATGAACTTTTTGATGTACTTCAAACAGCTCATACGTCTAACTAACGGTCACAGTGGACGAGATGGAATGATCAAGTAAGTCTCGAGAAAATATAAAAACATTATTTGCCGAGACATTGAAGTTTTTAAAAATTTTTTGCGAACCATGTCAACAGAAGTCAAGTTGACTTGATAGATTTCCAGTCCCATCCAGATGGAGAATACAAATTTATGTTACTTTATCAAGACCACCTGACAAAGTTTGTAATCCTCAGAGTTCTTGCATCGAAGCGAGCTTAAGATCTAGCCTCCCAAATCTCCCAATTACTCAATATTTTTCACTTACTGGGACACCATCAGTGTTGATATCTGAAAGTGGCAAAAAATATGCGAATTCGGTTGTTTCTAATCTCAAAAATTTTCAGCCCGAGCTAAAAATCGTGCGCGTTAAACCTCGTCATCATATTAAAATGAAGGTCGAATGCCACGTCCGGATATAATGTGAGAACAGCGTTTCTTCATTTAAAACTTCAGAACAGAAATTTCGGATAAGCTTGTACACGATTTTCTTTCTGATTCTTTCCGAGATCTGCATCCGAAGCTTTCCGTTCCCATCAGAATTTGTGACTTATTTCGACCGAAAAATTAAAGTTAGTGCAAATAGCTTTTTTATCGGAAGTTTTCGGAAAGAATCGGATGCTGATCTCGAAAAGGTTCGGAAAAAAATGGAAACGATTGGACAGCTTCGGAACAAGCTTTCTATCAGAAATTTCTAATAGGGTACGTATTCACTGTATATTCTTGCCTTAACTGGCCATTCATTGTACACATTGCGAAGGTATTCTATAGAATGCTTGGATTTCATACTGTGCCGATACGATACTTATATACTACGAAATTCATACAGCATTACTATTAAACCAAAATTAATAGGTAATACTTCATTGAATATTCATTTGAATCAATCGCATCTACTTTTGAACGAGAATGTTAGTGCCGCTCATTGATTCAATAGCATTTTTTCTCTGTGTATATCTGAATCACGTCATTATTTAAAAGTAGAATCTTACGTGACATTGATTGGTCCAACGAGCCAATTGAATTCAATACGATCCTGTCCATTATAAACTCTTACTACTTGACTAATCCATTCGCTAACATTAACATGAAGCTCCTCTACCAAAGGACCTAAATCAAACACACAAGGCAACTTGAAAGTCCATATATTTTTGAAAAATTATATTATAATTAATTTCATCTTATTATGCCAAAGCTCTATAAATTACTAACAAGTCAATTCAACCAAATTTAAATAAAAACATTTTTGCCAAATCTCACTTTTGAGTTATTTTTAAAGTCAATGATTCCAATTTGTTTCATATTTAAAGGCTTTAAAATTCAAAAAATGAAATTGCTCTCATTTCTTATGTAAGAGACATAAAAATTAATAGTTGTAATTGCGAAGAATTTCGAATTGCAGAATTTAAAAAGTGAACGTCTTTAGAAATGAAACAGGTTCGAATTTTGGTGATCGAAACTGAATATTTCAAATAAAGAATACAAAATTAAACAACTTTTAATAAAAATTGATTGAAATTAAATTTTCGAATACAAAGCCTGAGAACTCCGAATTTTATAATCAAACTTTATTGAATTAATCATACCAACCTTTAAATATTTTGTAACTTCCCGTGTAATTAAACGGTATAGCTTCTGTATTTTCCTTTGGTCTAAAAATGTAGGCACCAGAATTTCTAACTGAATAATAGTCACCACGCTGTGAACCTTCGTAATAAGAAAATGATTGTTTGAAACTGAGGTTTTTCTTCAATTTTGATTGAATCTGAATACTACCACTTTCATCGACGGTAATATTATACATCTGAAAGTAAGTCTGGTTATATTTGACGTTTGGACGGAATAGATCAATTTCATTATCCAATGTTTTTTGAACACTCTTCGTGTCAAAAGCCAAAAATAGGTAATTTCGCTAAGTTCTTTCCCGTAAATTATAAATTCGGAAACGAAAATGCTTCGTCACCTCAAGCTTTTGAAAAAAAATGACCTCGAAGCATAAGGAAAATACTTTTTGGACTTTGACTTTTAGCAATAAGTGTATTATTATTACAATTTTTATACGTACTTCACCGCCCATAAATTTAGTGCTTTCATTTCCGGAAACGTTGTTTGCTTCAGCTAGAGGTTTTCGATTTATCTCACTGACATAGAAAGATAGAAAACCTAAAGGTGGAATTCCAACAGCAGCAAATATTAAATCGAATCTAGCTGTACTCTCACGACCTGGAATTCTTTCCACAGTAAGTGGAACTGGAACCACCTGAGTTACAATCTCAGTTCCTAAAGATACAGAAAAAAAAACCTATTTGAACTAAACAATATAATGGAAGTTTTGTAAAATTATTCTTCTTGTACAATATTGAGTAACAGTACCTAATCTAGACAAATATAAAATTAATTTACGAAGTACCTGAATGATCTTTAACACTGTATTCTGTATTAGGAACAGGAAGTCGAACATAAGTTTTAAGATGCAGACTGGTTGGATTATATAAGGTGACAACAAAATTTTTATTTGTTTCTGTATGAGAACAGGAACTAATATTGAGCAAAAGGCAAGAATGGAACTCAGGTGATAATTTAGTGGAACTTCTCTGTTTCTTTAACCATCCACTGTAATGAATAATAGAAAGTATGTTACAATAAATCCAGTTTGAAGCATAAGAATATTGCACCCGATCAATTATCCTAGTGTAAGTACCTCATCGCCGTGGAAGTAATTTTTTCACCGCCCTTGATACTTCTGTGTAAAATTCGTGCATAGTCATCAGCAACATGTTGCTTTTCAGTACCAGTAACTGCATCATGATGTTGCAATACACCCATAGCTTCTCGAAATGCATCCAATTTGTTATTTTCAGAGGAGAGATTATTCAGTACTGATAGTTGCTTCACAACCTGCAAATACGAAGAATTGAAAACCTTATTATATCTATCTATATTATTTTTTTAAATAAAACAAATTATGTACTTGTAAAAAATTGTTTCCCAATCTTTCAAAGAACTTAAGTGTCGGTCTGGAAGTAAAATATCCAGTCCAATACGTGTTTCCATCACTACCATATGGAAAGAAGTCATCATTCTTTGTTGTCCAAGTCTCGTTAAGATCATTTAATGCTTTCAAGTAACAGGATGGTGTTGAGTAGATAATGTTGTAGTCAGATCCATTCCGAGCATTAATATTTCTAAAAATACGAAATTTTCAGTAGTAACGAAATTTGGAATAGTAAAATTGTCAATCATTAGTGACTAGTTATCTTTCAATAGTGATATGAGTGATAATGAAACAAAATCGAGAGAATTGGGGAACGGTGTATAATATGGTTAGGAATGAAAGTTAACAATAAAATAAAAATGGAAATGTAATAAACCAGGGAAGAATTTACCATTGGACCATGGTTGGCCCAAGCTTGGGACCCAATAATACCAATGATGGTGCAAGATTGGCCGCCAGTCTCGAACTATCATTGGCTGCAACTTGGGATAATAACGCCAATGCCAAGACTCGGCATTCCGTGGTGGCCCAAGACTGGAACTCAAGATTTGCCAAGGGTCTCGAAAACATGGGTATTTATTGGCTACCAATTTTGGATCAACATTGGAGATTTCTCGGTCTTCCGACACTTGGCCGCCCATTATTGTGTCAACGATCGGGCCAAGATTTGCTCATTCATAGAACGTATAAAACAGTAAAATTGCCGAGAACAAGAGGCACATATATTTTTCACTTACTCTAACACTTGAATGTTCAGCCAAAAGTTTTACACAAAAGTCCAAGTGTGTGATAGCTCAATTGGTTGATGCATGATGCGTGAATTACGTTTATGGTTATGTAGTTTTAAAGGTAGGCATGTAGGGTTCGAATCCTCAGCGATTGAGATTTTTGAAACTGTTTAAGCATGCGATTATGTGTGTAAATGGTTATAAGTGATCGTTTGTGTGGCTGTATATTAAGTTAGGTGTAATAATAATAATTATATCGAATACAATTTTTTTTTCGTTTTTCATCGGCTCTACTTTAGATTTTCTGAAACTACTACTACTGTTACTCTTCAATTAGTTATTTTTCATCATTAGCTTTTTTGACTATTAGCTTACTCTTCAATAAATGAGAAGTAGTTTCTGATGGTGCAAGAATTTTTCAGGCCCAGTTATTTTTCTGCAAAGATGGTCATAGCTTACGTAGTTTATATACTAAAGTCGGAGCCAAATGTCGAGGCCCCTTACTTCTTTTGATTGCAATTCGCACAAAAAAAATCTCTGAAATGTCTTCAAAAAGCGTCTGAAAGATTAAAGTCTTCCGAATTCAACGATGTATTCACTTTTATCCTAAAAAATTTTTGTCAATAGTTAGAGGGCAAAACGTCTCAAAAAACAGGGTTTTTCGGCCTGCTTTTTCAAGGGTCCACTTTGATCTGTTCCCAGAAGGAGGACGACCTTTGGAAAAATCTAAAAAAAATCACAGATATTTTCCGAACATTCCTCAATGCAATGCATTTTTCAAAATGCTGAAATATGAAATAGTTTACTTTTTAGGGTGATTTATTTACAAGAACTTCATCTTGAGAACGAATGAAGACAGGACGCCGTTTAACGGCTCCAAATGTGCGGTTTTGTCATGCGAGTGCAGTGCAATAATTGAATTTATGATAAATTCATTCTTACGCGAGAGATATCATTTTGAATATTTCTGACTTTAATCAGTGTGGGCGTGTGTCTAGCACAGCGGGACAAGTGGCAGAAAAAAAAGTACCCTTTCTATGACAATAGTAATTCCAGAAGCAAGCGAAATGCCTGGCACAGATGTCATTGAACGAAGCAGGGCCGTCTCAACGTCTTCAATGTACATTTACAGAGCAAGTCCTATAAAAATCTAGACCCAATTGTGAATACTAACCCAATTAAGAATATTTTCGATAGAAAAAAATTTTTTAAATAAATAAATTTCCCCATGAATCTGCAGAAAATTATCTTATTCTCTTGGAAATTTTTTCGAATCTTTCATTTTTTTCAATTTTTTCTTTTGAAATGCATTAGTCAAAATAAAAAGTCATTTGAATTTTCGTAGAAATGTTAGGAAAATTTTTTTATTTTCTTCAAATCTATCAAAATTCTCAAAAAGCATGCAAATTTTATTTCGAAATCTAAAAAAATAGATAATTTGCTTAGAATGTTTTAAAATATTATCAAACTTTTAATAATTAAGTATAACATATATCTGTTTCAAAAATTATTCATCCATTAATTAAGCGGGAGTACCTATTTATAGGTAGTACAGACTAAGTGTCCGCAACATTTTTACGGAAATTAAAATGATTTTTTATTTTAATTAATGAATTTCAAAAGATAAAATTGAAAAAAATGAAACATTCGAAAACATTTTCCAAATTGTCGAAAAAGAAAGTTGAAAATTGAAAGTCACTTCTTTTATTATGCAGGATTAAAGAAAAAATTAGGAACAATTCGAAGCATCCTGAAAGATATCTAGAAGTTCTAAAAACAACTGGAAAATTATTTGCAGTTTGAAAATATTTTAAAACGTTCTAAGCAAATTATATTTTTTTTTAGACTTCGAAATAAAATTTGCATGCTTTTTGAGAATTTTGATGGGTTTGAAGAGAATAAAAAAATTTTTCTAACATTTCTACGAAAATTGAAATGACTTTTTATCTTGACTAATGCATTTTAAAGGATGAAATTGAAAAAAAATGAAACATTCGAAAACATTTTGAAGAGAATAAGAAAATTTTCTGCAGATTCATGGGGAAATTCATTCATTTTAAAAAATTTTTCTATCAAAAATATTCTTAATTGGGTTAGTATTCGCAATTGGGTTTCGATTTCCTTGGGACCCGCTCTATAAATGTATCTTGAAGACGTTGAGACGGCCCTGCTTCGTTCAATCACATCAGTGCCGGGCATTTGGCGTGCTTCTGGAATTACTATTGTCATAGAAAGGGTACTTTTTTTGCTGCCACCTGTCCCGCTGTGCTGGTCACACGCCCACGCTGATTAAAGTCAGAAATATTCAAAATGATATCTCTTGCGTAAGAATGATTTTATCATAAATTTAATTATTGCACTGCACTCGCATGACAGAACTGCACATTTGGAGCCATTAAACGGCGTCCTATTTTCATTCGTTCTCAAAATGAAGTTTTTGTTAATAAATCACCGTAAAAAGTAAACTATTGCATATTCCAGCATTTTGAGAAATGTATTGCATCCAGGAATGTTCGGAGAATATCTGTGAATTTTTTCAGTTTTTTCCTAACCTCGCCCTCCTTCTAGGAACAGGTCAAATTTAACCCTTGAAGAAGGAGGTCGAAAACTCCTGTTTTTTGGGACGTTTTGCCCTCTAACTATTGAGAAAAAATTTAGAATAAAAGTGAACATATCGTTGAATTCGGAAGACTTTTAGCTTTCAGACGCGCCTTTAAGACATCTTAGAGATTTTTTTTGTGCGAGTTCCAATCTAAAGAAGTGAGGGGCCTCGACATTTGGCCCCGACTTTAGTCGCCAGGACGTGTAGTCTGAGTTTCAGTCATTCTCTTTACTGCCAAGTTATATAAAGCTTCTGTGCCAAGTATACTCAATTTAACATCGCATCAAAACGCATAATTTTATTATCCTCGCATGATTTTGGAATTTTCGCATAATAGCGCATAATTTCATATTTTTTGCAAAATATATGTAATAAGTTTTTAAAAATGTCTTTTTCTATATTTACATGTAAAAATTCGTCAGTAAATATAAAATATAAAATTTTTAACTCATTTTGGATTTTTTTCAAAGATAATTATAAAAAATTGTATTTTGAACATTACACAGTTCTTTCCTTTAAGTTTTGCCTACGTTTTTGAGAGGTCGTTTTCCATATGTAGAAATTTCAAATACGTGTACTATAAGTCGGAATAAAAATACGCTAATTAATCTAATCGGTTTTTGAATTTGAAAATTGAAAAAGAGTTTTTTGTGAGTAAATTTTTTGTGTTGAAGAACTACAAAAATTTGAATTGAAAACGAAATTTTTTAGGCAAGTTATAATGTTTTGAAAATGTGCAAAAAACATGTTTTTGCTTCTCAGTTAATGTCCACCATCATGTTCTAAGGAATTGTCTAGTTGTGTGTGTGTTGCCCTTTTTTTCAACACGATAACTTAGACGGCTGCAAATAAATAGATGAAATTCGGTAGGATTATTTTTACCACAAATTACTCAAAACTGACACAAGAATTCATAAAAATATTGATTCGATTTTTGTTTATAATATTTTGAAAATGGGTTTTCATAGTAAAACTTTTTCATTGAATAATTAAAAGTTGATGCAAGAATAGAAAAGGTTCTTTAATTCGACACGAATTGATTGACCTACAATATTATTACATTTTATTGAAGAATAGGAAAGTTATGGTTATTTATATTTGAAAAATCGGTTTTTTATCTCATCATGATTGGAAAGTGGAAACACCCAAGATCGAATTCAAGGCTAGCTCTTAATTAAGTTACTTGCAAAAGTGAAAAAAAACTGGACTTGTCGAATTTCGGTATTTGGAATTAATTAAATATGACATTATTTTGTTGTTATGTGAAAAAAAAATCCATCGCTTTTAATGCGCTAAAATTGTTCAAAAAGGTAAACTTCATGATTTATAAACATTTTAAAATTCAAATTTTTTTATACCAACAAAATACTTACATGTTTCTTCAACTCAAACTGAAGAAATTTCAAATTCGACGAATAAAACTTTTGTTTAAAAAAATGTGAAATTAATTAAATTAAAAAACGTGGATTCTTACGTTTTCAAAAAATTCTGTCTTGCACAAAAAAATTTTTTAATGTTTTTATTTTTGCTTCCTCATAAAGGGAGGTTTGTTATGAGCTAAATTTTCAAATCTACTTTTCTGACATATTTCGATATAATTCGATCCCAGGAGCTCAAAACTGCAATTTTGAAAATATGTCCGTGTCCGTGTGTGTGTGTGTGTTTGTATACTGTAACCTTTTTCTGCTCACCATATCTCGAAAAGTAAAAGAGCCATGAACATAAAATTTGGACGAACTGTAGCTCCAATTGATGCCCAGAAAGGATAAGATAGTTTCTCAATTTTATATCTTTTAAAATGCTTACTCCTGAAAATTTATCTGCTTTAGAAATAAATTAATACGTTTTTTTCTCGAATGATTCGAATAATTGGCGCATATTTATTCCGCCTTATAGTACACGTATTTGAAATTTCTGCATACGGAACAAGGAGCCCTTCAAATTAAGGTAAAACCTAAATGGAAAAACTGCGTGAAGTCCAAAATGAAATTTTGTAATAATTTCATTCAAAAGAAGAATATCCAAAATGATTTAAAATTTTTATATTTTATATTTACTGACGAATCTTGACGTGTAAATATAGAAAAATACATTTTTTGCCACTTTTTAACATATATTTCACAAAAAATATAAAATTATCTGCTATTATGCAATAAGTTTTCCTGGCAATTGGTCGTCCGTACGACTAAGCGAGAATCATGAACTGTCACCCATCCGAGCGCTAACCTCGCCTGCCCGTGCCTAACATTCAAGATCTCGACGAGTCGAGAATCACCACCCAGCTATTGCCGTCGGTTGTTCACCCTGAAGTATTTAAAATTCATCTTGAATTCGTATGAATTTTATCGAATTCTCTTGAAATCTCCTATATTCACTCTAATTTTACTGAAAAAAATGGAATGTTTTGGATTCGTTGATTTTTTTTTCAATTTATTTGAATTTTTTTCAACTTATTTGGATTTTTTTGACTTCGTTTCAATTAATTTGGAGTTCACCCTGAATTATTATTAATTTATCCGGAATTTTTTTAAATTCTTTTAAATTCTTCGGAAAACTCTTGAATTCTGTTATATTCACCCTTTTCTTTTAAATTCTCTTGAATTCTTCTAAATTCGCTCAATGCTACTGAATTAAATAGAATTGATATTTATTTTTCTCAAGTTTTTTTTTTAATGCACCGTGAAGTCTTTTAAATTCATTTTGAATTCTTAGACGTTTCATCATATTCTTTTGAATGCCCTTAAATTTTTCTAAATTTACCCCAGATTTAATGAATGAAAAGAATTTTTTCGAAATTTTGTTGAAATCAATGGAATATTTTGGATTCGTTAATTTTTCTTCAATTTATTTGAAGTTTTTATTTTTTTATTTTATTTATTTATTTTTTTATCTCAATTTTTTCAATTCGTTTGAATTCATTTGGAGTTCACTCTTAACTCTTATTAAGTTATCCGAAATTTTTTAAATTGTTTTGAATATGTTGGTATCTTCCTGAATATTTTTGAATACACCTTGAATTCTTTTGAATTCACTCTGAATTCTTTCGATTTCATTTGAGTTCCTTTAAATTCGCTCAATTATTCTATTCACTCCCATTCATCTGAATTCAATGGATTTTTTTGGACTTAAAAAAATTTGTTTCATTCACTTGAAATATTTTAAATTCGTCCTGAATTCTTTTATATAACCTCGAATTCGCATGAATTTTATCGAATTCTCTGGAAACGAACAGAATATTTTGAATTTTTTCAATTTATTTGAATTCATTTAGAATTTACCGTAAATTCCTATTAATTTATCCTGAATTCTTCAAATTATTTTGAATTGTTTTGGATTCTTCCTGGATTCTTTTGATTTTACTTGAATTGTCCTAAATTCGCACAATTCTATTGAAATAAATGAATTTTTTCTTGTACTTTTTTTTTAGTCATCGTAAGTTCTCTAAACTCACCTTGAAATTCTTAGATATTTCATCAAATTCTTTTGAATTCTCTTGAATTTTTCTAATTTCACTTCAAATTGAATGAATTCAAAAAACTTTTGAAAATATTTTTGAATCGTTTTCAATTCACTTGATTTTGTTTTAATTCACCTTAAATTTTCATGAATTTCATTGAATTCTTCTCATTTCTCTTAAATTCCTCTAAATTCTCTAGTATTATTCACTCGCATTTATCTGAATTCAATGGATTTTTTTGGATTTAAAAAAATGTGTTTCATTCAATTAAATTATTTTTAATTTGCCCTGAATTCTTTTATATTAATTTTTGATTCGTCTGAATTCACTCCAATTTTACTGAAAGAATGGAATATTTTTGATTAAAACTTTTTTTCAATTTATTTGAATTCATTTAAAATCCACCCTGAATTCTTATTGATTTATCCTGAATCCTTTAAATTCTTCTGAATTCTTTTCCATTTTCTTAAATTCTCCCTGATTTTTTTTTTGAATTGACTTGAATTGTTCTAAATTCGCTCAATTCTATTGAATTAAATGAATTTCAAACATATTTTTTCATTAATTTTGTTATTAATTCTCCTTGGATTTGTATGAATTTCATTGACTTAGATTGCTTTAAATTTCGTTTTCCCTTAATTCTCTAAAGTCAGTCCCATTATACTCAATTCAGACAAAATTATTTGATTTAAAAATTTTTGTTCAATTCACTCAAATTCTTACGTGTTTCATCAAAGTCTCTTGAATCCCTTGAATTTTTTAAAAAATTTATTCCAATTTTCCCGAAGTCAATGTAGTGTTTCTGATTAAATTTTCTTCCAATTCATTTGAGTTTTTTTAATTTACCTAA